>CAIGQQ010037820.1:869748-994202 GCA_903798035.1 Danio albolineatus | reverse complement strand
GAATAGCTGCATTTGGTAACTTATTCATTTAGATTGAGTGGGATAAATCTGTAGGAGAGTGAATCATGCATAAAATGCAATAAACAAAATACAACATAAACGCAATAAACAAAATACAAGCATGCATAAACAATAGAGTAAAGAAAAAAAATAAATGAACGGTGCTTTATGGTTTTCTGGGAGTCAAAAAAGTATCCATCTGCAGTAAATATAATAATAATAATAAAACACTACTGTATAATCATTACTGTATAAATAATCCAATACAATTCTTCTTCTTTTTTTTTTTTTTTTTTTAAGTTACAAATGATACAATTTCTTGTGCCTAAATTTGTTAAACTCTCTTGTAATGCATTAAACACATGCAGATAATAAACTTTCACTCCCGTCTTAAGTCAAATTTGCAATGACTCCAGGTCTGTGCCTCCTGGTCAGATATAATCCAGATCCTAGTGCTGCACAGTATATCATTTTAGCATCGATAGCACAATGTGATCATTGACAATAGTCCCATTGCAAGTATACAAGTATGCAATGTTTAGCCTGAAGTCTGGGATTTTAAAAGCATTCAGGCCTAAGAAAATGTACCATTTGTAACTTTGAAAAATCAATCGTGATTAATTTTATGTTATTATTCATAAAATGAAGACCATGTAGTATTATTTTACATTTTATTTTTTAATTGCTGTATACATGAAATCATTTTGACTGTTCAGAAAACAATAAAACACTGTATATTTAATTAGCCTATTTTTCTTTATTGAATTTATCTATGTTTGTAGATATAAATATTATGCTTATTATACAAGACTTATTGTGCTCAAGTGCTATATAAATTAATCTTTTGAAGATTGGATCTTTCCAATCAATCTAAAATGATAGATTATTTACAAACATTTATTCAACTCATCTAGCGAAATTGTATTCATATTGGATTATATATCGCAGAATAAATAAATGCAATGTGTAATTTTTCCAGTATCGTGCAGCCCTACCAGATCCTGCGACTCACAATGCGATATCTATGCTTAAACAATACATTGTGCAGTCCTTTATCCCAATGTGTCTGCCATTCATATGTTCTACCTGATATCACCTTTTCGTTTTTATGTCTCTGTCCTTCAGTATCTGTGAGTCGTGTGAAAAGTCAAGGGCGGATGTAAAAGTGTTGACAGCAGTGTTTGAGGGCTCAGGACCACCACACCAGCAGGGAAGCCTTACAGGAGGAGGCTGTGTGAATGTTAGTGTGTGTGTTCTGTGATGGAGATGACCTCTGCTAGGCCGAAGTGTGCTGTGAGGAGAATGGGATCTCCACATTGCTGTCCAGGCTTGAATTTGTGCTTGGGAAGTGTTTAACTTTCTCAAATCCCAATTGCACTCAGCAGGAGAGGGTCTGCTTTTTTTTTTTTTTGCCTACAACTCTGCTCTCCAGGTTGCCCTTGTGTCTGGATCCTGAACGTGTGTGTATGCTGGAGCACTGGAGGATTGATTGGATAATGGCTCTGCTGTCAGAAAGGTGAAAGTGAGCTAAGAGATGAAGAGAGACTGAAAACACAGCGTCTTATCTAATGATGAGATCCACTCCAGAAGCTCAGCCAGAGGTGCCCGGGTAATGACTGAATGATTGGCTCTGTTTTATTCATGATATACATGTATAGTCAGTGAGAAGTGAAGTTGCAGTTGCTAGGTATACTGTATGAACAATACTCACCGGCCACATTACTAGGTACACGTTGCCAGTTTTCGCCTAGCTATGTGTCTTAGATTCAGTAAAGCGTATAATAGACCATTTTCACAAGATGTGATGACGCGTTTAATGGTCATTGGCATCTTAATTGCTTGGATGTTGTTAATATATAATTGCTTGGATGTTGTTAATATATAATTTTTGTATGTACATTTTATAAAGCTATACACTGTTCAAAATATCTGTAATTTTGTAGTTTTTCAAAATATTTTGTAATGCATGTTTTTATCTTTAATTTTCATTTATTTTAACTTTTTTAATTTATTTATGTTTTTGAATTGCTTTATGAGACCTTGATCTTTCTTCTAACAACTTTGAACTCTGAAAAGTTTGAAAAGGTGACTTTTATCATTTTCAATCTAGATGATGTATTTTCTGGGTTGGTTGTTGTAAATTACAGTGTGCAACAAAACCCCGTAATAAGATGCCAGCACATTTTCTGTTATTTTTCAGACTGTTTTCTCTATATTTGATTTCTTATACATTTTAAATTGCTTCAAACTACTAAAATGTCAATAAAAGTCACTTTGTTAAGCTGTAGAGTTGAATTTATAACATCAAAAGTCAACAGAGCAGAGATCGAGATTTACCCTTGTGAATCACAAATATATATGTATATATGATGATTTTTGTAATTTATTTTATATAATCTATTATAATATATATATATATATATATAATGCAGTGTCTATGGGCGAGACAGTAAATGTGACGTTATTCTCTCTTCTGGCTGCCGTGATCAGTCGCACACACAACTTTTTTTCCTTTTTTTGAAAGTTTGCAAACACTATAAGTGAAATTTGTTTTTATTATTTGAGCAAAAAGGAATAAATTACTTGTAGTACGCTTTCAATCACTTCTCTGTAACTTTATAATGGTATCGCAGTTAGATAATTAGAATAATCTTAATTTATCATTTTAATCTATGATTATTGTGTCTGTCCCTAACAAATAGAAATGTATTAATAATGTAAAGATTCTTGGAGATTTATTTAGTAAATGTCCTGCTGTAAATATATCAAAACTCAACTCAATTTTTGATTATTTTAGACAGATTTAATAATAATAATAATAATAATAATAATAATAATACTACTACTACTACTAATAATAATTCCTTACATTTTATATAGTGCTTTTCTAGCGTTTTACACAACAGGTGGGTGGGTGGGGGGTTCTCCTCATCCACCACCAGTGTGCAGCATCCACGCGACGGCAGCCATATTGCGCCAGACTGCACACCAGCTGATTGGTGGTGAGGAGAAAGAATGATGAAGCCAGTTATGATATGGGGATGGTTAGGAGGCCATGATGGACAGAGGCCAATGGGCAAATTTGGCCAGGATGCCGGGGTTAAACCCCTACTCTTTTTCGAAGAACATCCTGGGGTTTAACGTCTCATCCGAAAGTCCCCTTTACTATACCGGGGCGCTAGGACCCACACAGACCGCAGGTTGTGTGCCCCCTGCTGGCCTCACTAACACCACTTCCGTCACCACTGCGCCTGGTCTCCCATCCAGGTACCGAGCAGGCGCAGCCCTGCTTGGCTTCAGTGGGCGACCATGTGAGAGTTGCAGAGAGCTAGCTGCCAGCTTTTTAAAGGTGATTTTTCTTAGATGTTTTGTTCCTCCAAGTGTATAGACTAATCAAGTAGCAGTTGGCAAATGTGAAGTCACAGTCTCGGATCAAATTTCAAATAGGAAACTAGATGATGGTCAGGTTGTGATGTTGGTAAGGGCATATTGATATTAAGCAGGATAAATGTAATGTTTTTAACATTATTTTCATTTCTTATTCTTATTTAATGTTTTTTAATATATGACAGTATATATGATCATATATTAGACCTGGATAATTGTATTTTGGTATATGTCCTATTTAGGCTAATGCCTTATTTTTTTTCCCTTGAATTAAAGAAATGTCATAACAAATGCTTAGTTTATCAAGATATATTTTATCATATATAATCTATAGACTACTTTATTTGTTTATTTATTGGCTTGTGAAAGAGATTTTTTTTTTTCAATTGTAAATCCACCTGACTGAGCAAATAGTTGTTGTTTTTTCAAAGCTAACACTAAATTGAACGTATGGTGTGTGTGTGTGGTGTGAGGGCTATCTCTCCATCATATCTGAGTTATAAAGCAATGGCAGGCCACTTCAATCTTCCTCAATATTGCTGGTCACTGCCATGCCCAGTGACTCCCTGTTGTTGTTTTTGTATTTCATTTCACTAAGCTGCCTGAGCAAAAGGGTGAGCGAAAATCTCCACTAAGTCCTTCACCCTCTGAGCAACCCTCATAGATATTCTCCACAGAGATAAAGCAAAGTAAAATTGAAATTTTACAAGCGACTAAAAAGATAATACAGTTTGAAATAATCTTACTGTGCATGCTGAACGGTGTCAATAAACAAGCATGCTTAGAACAAAATGCTCCCGCTTTTATCTCAGTGAAAAATCCATAAAGTCTTTACTTCAAGCTGAGACAGAGGTAAAGTGGTTGTTGCTTTTATGTTTCACCTTGTTTTTCTCCAAAGTGAGACCCCATTTGGGATTTGAGAGGCATGCCTTCTTATGGTTGACATTTATCTTGCTCATGTGAGGGATGGAGGAAAGAGAAAGTTAATAGAGACTGAGCGTCATGCTAATCTTACAGAGCAAACAGTTTATTCACTCGGCAGGACAACTATAATCTCGTGGCAGGAACGGACGTGCATTCATTTACAGCTGATAATTAAAGACTCTGCGTGCTTTCCTAGCAAAAATTAAAGATGAAGCGAAAAAAAACCCTCTCATTTAATTTATATGTTAATAAATTGTTTATATTTCTCATAAGTGCTCTATAAAATTCCTGCATTTTTGTCTCAAATCTGAAATAATTAAGACACCTACTGTATAACTTAGAAAACAAGGATGCTTTTTTTCCAATTTGTTATGGTATTCAGCAGTTACAAATCATTGTTATTCCATTCCAATCACTACTCCTGACCCTCATTTCATTTCAAACATTTTAATTAAAAAAGGTAAACAAATAGGAAGCTTTTTCATTTAAAACAGTAAATTGCACAGGGAAATAACTAGAAATATTTACTGCAGAAAGTGTGTGTGTGTGCGTGCGCATCAGATGTTTGTTTATATATGTATTTTTGGTAAGCTTGTTCTCTGCAGCTCCCACATGGTCACCCACTGATGCTAAGCAGAGCTGTGTCTTGTCTGTACATGGATGGGAGACGACTTGGGAAAGCTAGGTTGCTGTCGAAAGTGGTTTTAGTGAGACCAGTAGGAAGTGCTCAACCTACAGTCTGTATGGGTCCTTGCGCCCCAGTATATTGATGTGGAGTCTATACTGCTCTGTGAACGCCATCTTTCGAATGAGACGTTAAACTGAGGTCCTGATTCTCTGTGGTTGTTGTTGTTAACCCGGCATCCTGGCCAAATTTGCCCACTGGCCTCTGTCCATCATTAACCCCTAACTGACGTATCATAATTGGCTTCATCACTCTGTCTCCTCCATTAATCAGCAGGTGTGTGGTGTGCACTCTGGCGCAATATGGCTGTCGTCACATCATCCAGGTTGATGCTGCGCACTGGTGGTGGATGAGGAGATTTTCCCCCTAAAATTTTGGAGATAAAGCGTGTCGGCATCCACCAGCCTGTCATAATGAGCAGAGCAAAGACTGTTGAAGCCCCGCCACAAGATGGCAACGGAGATGGCATAACAAGCCCTTAGAGGGGGAAAAAATTTGCATAACTTTTGAACTACAGCTGATCAAATCATTATAAACAGGTAAGTAACATTCTAAGTTGATCCCTCTCAATTGTTTGTTGTAGTGCTGTATTTATAGAATAGTAATCTGGTAGGGTTTGCTCTGGTTTGGCTTTTTGAGAGTTAATTATTGTGATATCCCGATTGCAACAGAGAAATACTGGGAAATGTCTCTAGACTGATGCCAATTCATGCTCTTCAGCCTTATAGTCTTAAAATGGGAGCAAAATCACCTGTTTTGTCATCACTTTAGATATTCTGCTAGAGAATGATTTAAATACTAGCTCTAAAGTGACATTGGAGAAGTAGCAACAGTTTCTGTTGTGCTGACATTAGCTGCAGATGTGAATGGATGGTGGAAGAAAGTAGTTCCTACTGCAAAAGGATTTTTAGACTCTCCGTGTTAGATTTTTTTTCTTTTTTATATACACTATTATGCCACCGAACTGAAAATTTCTGACCATTTTGAAATGAAAATTTACTTACTATTTACTCTCTCTCAAGTGGTTCCAAACCCTTCTTTAAAACATCTTCTTTTGTGTTCAACAAAAGAAAGAAACTCATAAAGGTTTGAAACAAGTAAAGGGTAAGTAGTGACATTTTCATTTTCGGATGAACTACAGTATCGCTTTACAGTAGGTTAGTCTCAATGCCTTAGGAAAGTGGTGATCATTGTCATTTATGTGAATTATGTATTTTAGACTAAGAAAAGCATGCTTTGAACATCTCACCACTCCCCTTTCACAGTTTATTTACATAATGGCAGTGCAGTTGTGTTGTAAGTTGGTTACATGTCTAATCAAACATGGCAGAATACCAAATATTAGACGCTAACACTCCCAGCTCAATATGAAATGGGATCACAGAGGTGTCTGCAAACACACTTGAAGTGCTCAGAGTCTGTCAGCTCTTAATAAGTGAAAGTGAAGTGAAGGTCCTTATGAGTTCAGAGCACCTGACACAGAAAGTGACCTCATCAAAGACTAGTTATCTGCCTCTACTATCTGGTGGCAAGACAGAAGATTTGATGATTGTGCCTTCTCTCTTTAGTGTCGAAGTCGAGGAGCCGATGATAAAAACGTCTCTCCGTCCTGACTGAGAAACCTGGCCGATGAGAACTGCATTGTTCATAAGAAAATTCATATTCGCACATCAGAAATAATGAAGCAGACACTCTGTTACTACATTAGCTGTTCATTGAGCAGTGCGAAAGTCTGACTTTTTTATGTCCTACACCAAATAACCAGTTGTTATTAATACGCGTCAGCTAACCCGGTTGTGCTCTCGGCCCTTATTGATTCATTTAGCTCGCGTTTTCGCAAAGATTTGTCTCCATGCCGGAGACATTAGGAGAGCTTTCATAAGCAGAGAGTATGAAAAATATCACTTTTCCACGCATCCAAACACTCCACGTCACTGTTATTACGTTTCCTTTGACCTTTTGCCGTCGGTGCGCAATGCGATTGACTAAGAGGAAGGCAGACAATAAGCCCATAATAGCCTTTAAAACAGTTCAACAGCGCTGAGGAGCTCAATCTGCGCCTAGACAACTTTCCTCATCACACTTGTTGAATAAAACATCAGGCTGAGCGCATGCTAATGGCTGACAGCGGCGCTCTCTCTGTTTTGCACAAACAAAACCTCACTCTCTCTCGTTTTGCCTCTTTTCTGCGGCAAGGAGTTTTAGCTTTGATGCATTTTACACCGTCCTCGGTGTTGACAAGTTATCTGTGACCTGTAGAGTGAGCCCCCCGAAAAGCGTCGCGCCGAGAATCCATCTTTTCGCCTCCAATAGCGGCGGCGCAAACAAACAGGGCCTAAACAATACGATATATACCACATATCAATTACACTAAATGCCTCAGTATCTATACTTCACTGTCTCAACCACACACCGGTTACAAGGCACACACGCTGCGGCGGGACGATAATGGGTCGGCATTGTTCTCCACCATCTGGAGTGCTGATAAGACTCGCCTGTGCATAGTTGATAATAGGAGCCAGCGGAGGAAGAACTGAGTGTTAAACATTTCCTTGGCCCATGAAAAAGGTTCCATTAAGTCCACTGACCCCAATTGAATATTAATGAGCTAATTAACAGATTTATTGTTCTACGCAATTTCTGGAGGGGCCTGTTTTTTTTAAGTGCTATTATTTTTTTCTAATTATTTTTTGCACTTTGTATAATTGAATCTTTGTAGCTGCCAGCATCCCAAGCGTGCCTTGGCAATGCAGAAAAGAATTTGGACTTGCGTTGTTTTTTTCTTTCTTCTCTCTCTCTCTCTCTCTCTCTCTCTCTCTCTCTCTCTCTCTTCTCCTCCACTCAGTTCGTTCTTTCCCCAACAACAACAACAGCAACAAAAACAATGTTTTCTTCAATGGCGGTGTGTTTGTAATTAGGCTTTACCCCCCCACCCTCCTCCCAAGCCTCAACAGCCCAGCTTAGGCCTATGAATTTTATATTTAAAGGGGCTACAATGTTTGTTCCAGGAAGGAACAGGGTGAGGTGTTGGATTACAAAACAGCAATCAGCGGGGTTACACTCGACTGCATCACTCGGAGGGTCTGGCAGGGCTTTTAAATGAGCATTGACAGCTGTGGCTGATAGATAGCATAATCAGCTGATGAAGAGGATACACTGCAGCGCTGCTCTCGACGGCCTCTTTCAATAGTGCTGCTGCAGCCACACCGGGTTGCTGGAAAGGTTACCTTGAAAGAAATAAATGCAATTAGGAATGCGAATGATCAACACGGGTGATAAAGGGGGGACCGCGAGCCTTCCCTGGAATCCGCCAAATCTTGCTCGTGTCGGCATGTCGGTGATGGATGGCATACACGCGCCGATGTTTTGTGTTTCAAAGGAGATGTTTGAAATGGTGTTGGATGCAAGGACACAGTCTAACAATTGCTTTTTTTTTGCTGTGAAATTGACATGCAACAGAATTTCAATAACTGTATGGGAGTAGCGACCGAAATAATGGCAAATGTTCTGACAAGTGCACCTCCGTTTGAAATATGCAGGGAGAGATTGGAGGGACGTGTGAGGGAGGGAGTTGGGGGCCGCCGGTGATGACCTTTTGATAACTACAATATAATTATTATTGCATTTTTTTTCCCACTATCTGCGACTTTACTTAATTCTATTTATGCCTAGAATCCAATTCCGCCCAAATAAAAGCATCAATTTCTTTCGGTTACTCCACCAATATAACTTAGAATAATGAACTCATTTTGCTGTTATATGGAAATAGGGTCTCATTACAATAATTTTGCCTGATACACAAGCCAGCTGATATTAGTAACCGGGCCCTACAGTCAGAGAGGTTATTATGCTATACATCACAAACTGCATTAGGCTCATAAAAGCTGTCACCAAAAAGGTTGAGAAGTTGCAGCAGGCAGCCCTGTGGCTTCACATGTCTCCTCTAAAAAAGGAGACTCTGATGAATCAACCGTATAGAGGAAGCTGATTAAAAAAATCATTTCTGATTGTTCATGATTTCCATAGACATTAGGCTTTTCTAGCATTGCTAAATTGCTGTGGTCGCCCTTATTTTCCCCATCAGCCATAATGGAATCTTTATCTGTTTTAGTTCTACAGGATTTCTTTCTAGTGTGTTCATACTGAAGAATAAAAGCAAGCATGTTTTAATGTCGTAAACAAATAAGGGCAAGATTATTTGTGCCTTGCTAACAGCTAAAGGACAAACTGCAAGCACTGTGCAGCCTCAAATTCACAACATTTTTCGTTTCTGATTGGAATCTATCGTGGTATTCCCATTTACACTTTAAGTCAAACACATGCTGATCAATACTGCAATTCATGTTAACTTTTTTTATTGGCTAGTTACTAGACGCAGATTTTATTTGCAAACAAACTGTAGTGGTCATGCTTGCTTTTTGACACTGTCAGAAAGTTTGTTTGGTCACAATATCATAAAAACTAGATTTTTTTTTTAACCTCTATTCACGATCAAACAAATCCCCATAATAATTTTATGTTGTCTTATCTTGTTTGGGATAGCCCATAATACAGTGCATTATAGACACTGTACAGTATTAAACTGTGACCCCGGAATACAAAACCAAACATAAGTGTAATCTTTTTAATAATTTAGATTTTAGAGCATCATCTAAACACTGAATAAATACGCTTTCCATTGATGTATAATTATTTAGAAAATGACCATATTTTTCCTAAATACAAATATTTAAAAGCTCAAATCTGAGGATTCAAGAAATCTAAAGATCACACTTTATTTTGATGGTCCGTTAGTTGAGTTTAAGTTACACTGCAACTAATTCTCATTAGATTATAAGGAGACTGTTAGGTTAGGGGTAGGGTTAGTGTAAGTTGACATGTACTTGCAAAGTTTCTTATAATCAGTTAAATGTCTGTTGAATGTCAGTATCAACAGATATTAAGCAGACAGTCTACTAATACTCAAATGGACCATCAAAATAAAGTGTTACCAATCTAAATATTGGGAAAATCACCTTTAAACTTGTAATAATTAAGCTCATAGCCATGTATATTACTAATCCATTTATGTGCACACCAGAAAATGTACAACATAGCTTCATGGAAGATGATATTGAAACTTAATCTGAAGATGATTTTTGCATAAAATAATAATATTATTTTGACCCATGTAGTGTTTTGGCTATTGTTACGAATATACATGTGCAACATACTGTAAGATGGGTGTATGTATACATTTATCTAATACCAAAAAAAAAAATAATAATAAATTAAATTCAGGTATTCAGGTTTCAATCAAAAAATATAATATGGATAAATGCATTTTTTTCATTAAATAACCCAGTTGTTTGGTTTACCCACGTTTTACCCATAATTGGGTTGAAACTACGCACCATTCTTTAGAATGCAGGAGGATCTAAGCTTAAAAACACCAGATGTTGGTCCTTACAGGGAACCGTAATGTGGCTTTATTTTAATTGTGTCATTTCCATGTAGCAGGCTGCTTGGTTCTTGACAGTTTGTCATAGTTCTTTGTGTTGGCTGGCGAGAAGCGGATGGTGAGAGTGATGACATGCATCTGCTGCTGATTTGAAAAAGCTTGAAGGAGGTGTCGAAAAATTTGGCTGTAATTGCCAGAGAAAGGAGATAGTTTTTAGCATGTGCCTAGAAAAATGATCAACCAAAGCCATACCTTGGCTAGTCAAGAGTTGGAGACAAAACAACAAAGTGCAATAATTGTTTTCCGAGCTGCATGCCAGCAGGAATGTTATGCTAAAAGCAGTGCTTTCTTTCACACAGCACTTCCAGCAGTCAGATGTGGTTCTGCCATCATTACGTGTTGTCTCACAGAAAGTAATCTTTGGTAACAATCAATTACAACACATTTCCCACTTTTTTTCGGTTTTTTTTTTTTTGTCATCCTGTAGTGTGAGGCCAGTCTTCTAAACATCTTCCCTCTTTTAAATATCATACAGTATATTCATAGGGAACTTTGAAACGTAGTACTTAGGCTTCAGAGTTTGTGATTATAATTCAAGCTTTCTCTCAGAAGGGAAAGTGAGGGAAAAGAAGGCCTTTTTGTCCCATTATGCAGAATGAATTACTATGTTGTTAGTTTTTAAGATGTCTTTTGTGGGTCTGTTGCTCTCTCAAAGAAACGTCCATACCCTGACCGAGGTCATGATTGAAGTCTGAAGGCAAATAGAGCTATATAAGGCAGTTTCAGGCTCTCTGTGCTGGTCGGCTGACATTGAAATGTTCCACCACTAATTTGCTATGCGAACTCAGGAATGCCTTGCCAAATGTATTGCTGGGATCAGTAAATTCCTGACTTCACCATGCCACAGTGTTCTGGTACAACCTTTGTTGCATAATTTCCAAGGTCTAATATGAATTCAATGATAAAGATCCAATTCTAAGGCCTTCCGTTGAAGTAATATTATAAATTCAATACTACTGAGCTGATTGTTATTTTTATATCAAAACTATAATTTAAAGGGATAGTTCTCCCACAATTGAAAGCTCTGTCATCATTTACTCACCTTTGAAGTTGTTAAAGGATGGTATTAAGTAGACTAAATGTTTGGAGAAGTCTGGCAGATTAACGCCTTGTTTACTCAACCTTTTAAATGTGTTTTGGCTGTCATTTACAGGACAGTGCTGTTTTTTTTTCTCCCTTTTGTATTGTAGTACTTTATCATTGTGGATCGTTCTTATTTATTACTACTTTCCACTATACTTTTAAGCAGCCTGTGGAAACCTGTCTGTGATGATTCTGTAATTGTTTGCATTTTGAATGCTATGCAAAATATGGGGATTTAGAAACATGTTTTTTTTTTTTTAAGCTCAAACATTTGAAATTGAAATCATAATTTCATAAAACGTTATTTTCAGTCATAAGTTTATTTCACATTCATTACAAGTTCAAAAGTTCACATTCATTACAAGGTTTTTGACACTGGCAGAAAAAGTTTGTATCTTTCGAGCTCTATCCGTGACCGAAGAAATCCCCATAATAATTTTATTTTGTCATATCTTGTTTAAGGGTGATGTGGTGGCGCAGTGGGTAGCGCTGTAAGGTTGTTGGTTCGTGTCCCAGCTGGGTCAGTTGGCATTTCTGTGTGGAATTTGCATGTTCTCCCCGTGTTGGCATGGGTCTCCTCAGGGCTCTCCGGTTTTCCCCACAAGTCCAAAGACATGCTATATACAGTAGGTGAATAGGGTAAGCTTAATTGTCCGTAGTGTATGTGTGTGAATGAGTGTAATGATGTTTCCCAGTGAAGGGTTGCAGCTGGAAGTGCATCTGCTGCATAAAAACACATGCTGGATAAGTTGGCAGTTGTTCCGCTGTGGCGACCTCAGATTAATCAATGGACTGAGCCATAAAGATAATGAATGAATGATATTGTTCGAGATGGCCCATAATACAGTACATTATAAAGTATACACTATACAGTATTGCACTATGTGACTCTGGACTACAAAACCAGACATAAACGTAATTGTTTTTGAATTTAGCTTTCAAGTTCTAAAAGTATGCTCAAGTAACCAACAACAAAAAGACAGATTGGAGACTAAGGGCCACTTGCACAGGCGCTGAGTGTTTCTTTAACAAAAGAGTGACATGGCCAACTACTGGCCTGGCATGCACAATTCACATTCATTTCTGTAGATTTAAGTGAGCTGGGGTTGTTTTGCTGTCATATAAAGAGACCATTAAGTTTTACATTTTGATTAGGCATTGCTTGCTTACACTGAAAAAAATGATTCATTCGATTTATTATATATTTTCTTAAGATAAGTGGTTGCAAAAAAATTATTTGGGCTACATTTAAATGAATTAAGTTGAACAATACTACACAAATTAATTAGTCTGTTTAAATTCAGCCCATATACATAGTTTGCAACAATTTTCAATGTAGAAAAAAAAAAAGAAACTTAGAAAAGCAAGAGGACGAATTTCCATTTTATGCCAATTTAAATGTTTATAGAATGGTTTCGTTTACTTTCATTGTATGTATTTCACTCACTTAAGGGGTTAAGTGGAAATCATCTTTGAAGTAATCAACATTACAACAAAAATGCTGTCGATTTGAGCTTAATGGAATATTACTTCATTGTGTGTACATTTAATTTGTCTCCTTAAATGTGATCCAAACAATATTTGTAACTGCGACACAATCCTCGCTCTGTCATTGCCTTGTAAGTACTGTATCAGGGAGGAGGAAGAAAGCAATACACTCGGATTTAGGGCTAACATTTCAATTATGGACTTCATCAAGAATGGTAGCTTATCCCTCATAATTAACATAAAATGGAATATATCATCACACAGCGATTCTATTTTAGAGCAATCAGGGCGCAATTTCCATTCGATTATGAATGTGGTTTACGACTATACTGGGCGCCTATTGAAAGCTAATTAATTTGCAGTGAGGACAATTATCGGGGAGCTCATCATTTAGCACTGTACTGGAAGCTTTCCCCCCCTCCCCCTCTTTATCCTAATTTCACTCACTCAGTCGGAGTGCCGGGGACTGAATGAGGCTCATGTAAAGCCACTGAATGTCACTGAACCATAGCTATGAAGGGGGAATAGAGGTGTTGGGCCAAAGCGCAGCTTCCTCTTGGGGTTACTATTTCCCAAGCACAAGCCAACTTGTATGCCTGGCTGCCTTACAGCTTGAGCACTACTGTACTGAATGGTCCACAGATTGCTCCATTATTTCAGGACAGCAGCAATGCTAGATGGACTAAAGAGCCATTATCTGAGTGAGTGAGACCATCGGAACTTATTACACGTGTGACCTTTAAAAGCCTTTCCCCATTACAGATCTCAGGTGAGATTTTACTGGAATCAATTTTTTATACTCAGCCAGATGGAGGCCCCCGCACACACACACAAAAAAAAGAAAGACGGAAAGAAGGAAATGAACGAACAAATGAGCGAGTGAGCAAGTGAATGAATGCATGAGCGAGTGAAACAATAGCCCACTTCTTTGTGAAAAATGCTCTCATAAAAGGAATCCACCAGAGCCTATGGAGATGGGCAGGATTTTAAAGCACCTCTAATGCCTCCGTGCCCTTTCTCCGCAAATTAAAGAGACTTTGAACTGGCTGAGCAAGATGCTGGAGTATTGTGCTTAATCAAGGTAGAAACACAAAGCCGGCACAGGTTCCCCAAAGGATCACATCAAAAGGTGCATCCCACTTTGTGCACTATTTAATCAGTTAAAACACAGATGGCAGCCTGCCTCCATTAATTAATCATATATGAAACATCCAGTACCTGTGAGCGGAAAGTATGTCAATGCTACCGAGATCTAATTTGGATCTCGGTGTACCTCAGTATTTGTCTACAGAAGAAAGACCCGCAGTTAAAAAAACTTCTTTCATTTGTGCAGAAAGTGCCAAGTGTAGTTAGTGCTTGGTAAACTGTATTGTAAAAGTTGCGGCAGCCTTTGAACCTCCTTATCCCCCTCTGACTGACAGCTTCTCATTTGACTTGGCTCTCATCGAATAACATTGCTGGTGCTTACCCTAGATGTATGGCTTGAATTTCATTTTAGGCCCGTTAGTCGTGTACCTGAGGGATATAAAAACAGAAGATATGCACATTATGTGTGCTTCTCTCTGTACGAAAATAAAATGAAAGGCATATCTGCTTCAAAGCAAAAATTACTTTATAATTAGCCTGTAAAATTCACTGACGGCGAGAATATCAATGCAAAAGCGCCTGTCAACAGACTTTTCCATCTCTGGTTTGTTGAGCTTTTTGATGAACTGCATTTTTGAGGGAAAATAGGGAAATGTCAACTCCTTTAAAGATCTTGCAAACCTTAATATTAACCTTTTTTAAATCTGGAGACTTCTGGATAATGAGATGAGAAACAAATCTACACTTTTTTTTTTTTTTTTCTCTCCCAGAAAACGCAGCACAATTTACAAAGTGTGTGTGTGTGTGTCTTGTTACTTTTTAGGTTTGGTTTGCAGTTGACTGACCTGGATGGGAGCTGATGTTGTGGGCTGTCACATGGCGACTATGTTTTCTACCATGCTTTTTGCCATCCACCAACTCCTGTGTATTGCTGTCCAGGTAATCAAACCACTTTTGAAAAGTCTTGTCACCTTGTAAATGTAATTAAATTTCCATGAAAGCACTGTGAAGTATGTTTAAAGGATTATAAAAGTAAGGGTAATGAATGTGGACATGATGCCTGGAGCAGTGAGAGGGATGTTGATGTTGTAAAACAGCAGCTGTGTGGGCCATTGAATCTGGACCCATTGCCCCATGCTAACATCAGGTTGGCTCTGTAGGACTCCCTTGTTGAAAACAAAACAAAACAAAAACACCATCTATCTTAAATCAGCCATAGCTGGGCTGCTGGTTTTAGATGGCTTATTAGCTTGGTTTTGTGTTGTTTTGTTTACTGGTTTTATAGGGGTTTGGGGTTCTCTTCATGCAGGAGTCTAGCTAGCTGCCCTGCTAGCTTGAACAGGAGACCAGTTTTAACCAGTTCTAACTAACTTAAAGGTATAGTTCACCCAAAAACAAACAGTATGAGCTTACATCTGAGTTTGCACCAATGTGTATGACATTATGCATCAGGATGCTTGCAGTTTAGTACAATATTGTAAAAAAGTTTAAGATTCTATAGAGTTCAAAAGTCACATTTTTATTCTGGACCGGTTCTTAAAGGTACATATTGATGTCTAAAAAATACAAATGTGTACTTTACAGTACCTTAAAGGTATAAAAGTGAGCCTGTATAGTACAACAGTATTTTTGAAAAGGTACCACCCAGTGACAGATTTTGAGTGTGTAACACACAAAAACAAGCCTTCAACATCTTCACTGTTAGAAATAAAGATGTCAAAACAAAAGCTGTCACTGTGATAGTTCCTTTTCAGAAGGTATGCATTTATACTTTGGTACCTTATAGGTAGGGCCAGACGGAATCTGCGGACATTTTTTGCTATTTCTGTGGAGTATTTTGTTAAAAATCTGCGGATTTATGCGGAATTATTTTAGGAACATCATAACAAAAAATTTAATATATTAAATAAAAAGTAATACCTTTTTAACTTTTATTTGATGTTTACAATGCCAATCCAATTAGATCCACTTTATTTGGTAAACAAAGCAAGTCTCTCAGATAAAATCTCTACTAAAAGACAGAAAATATTACTTTACAAACTGTGTTGTAAATAAATCATATGAATATTTTCATATTAATCAATATTTTTACTGAAATTATTTTGAAAACTGATTAAATATAAATTTACACACATTTACACCAGTAAATAAACAGAATCAATTATGGGCTGAAAATCTGCGGAAATCTGCGGAATTCTGCGCGCGCAGATTCCGTGTGGCCCTACTTATAGGTAAGCTTGTTTTTATTCTGTACCAAGAGGTACACTTTTTGACTTTTTGGTATACTTTAAGGGTCAAATGTGAATCTTTTGAAATGGTGCATGAAATGTGAACCTTTTGAATACATGAAATGCTACCGCCCCAGTGACAACTGTTGTACAGTGCCTTTATTGCATTTCTGAGAGTCTTGAACGACCTGAAAGCAGCTAAATTAACAGCAAGTTTTAATGGGTGAACTGTCCATATAATGCCTGTTCATACCATGGACAATAATTGTAATAATGAAAACGATAAAGATTTAGCTGCATCTACACCAATGTTGTAATGATCACTTTTATAGCGTAACAGTTAAAAACCATCAGTCCCATTTACCATTGCCTGGTGACATTTTGGCGAAAACAAAGGCAAGAATCCATTGGTGTAAATGCTAATATAGCAATAGTTATCATCTTTTGTGTGAATAGAATGGTTTGAGCAGGTTTTTTAGCAGGGTGACGCAAACTTGAATTTTTGATACAAGGGACTGCATTCAGTCTTGTTGTCTTTTTTCCCCTCTCTCACATAAAAATATAGTTCAGCCACCGTTTCTCTTTATTCAGACTTGGAGTCTAAGTTTTTTTATTTTTTATTTCTCATACCCCAGCAAAGCTCAATAAAGTAGATTTATAGTTCCAGGCTGCATGAGCTCAACTGCATTGAAATGACACGCATACAACAGTAATGTACTGTATGTGATGGCTTGTAGTCATCTCCCGTGATCTATTGAGCTCTTCAACTCAGTCTCTC
Organism: Danio albolineatus; assembly: GCA_903798035.1. Classification (NCBI taxonomy): domain Eukaryota; kingdom Metazoa; phylum Chordata; class Actinopteri; order Cypriniformes; family Danionidae; genus Danio; species Danio albolineatus. The sequence goes on along the minus strand of CAIGQQ010037820.1, from coordinate 977,043 downwards.
CTCCTGGAGGCATCGTGCACCCTGCAGATGGTGCTGTTTTAAAAAGGATGGTGGTGTGAAGCATAGTTCCTGTGCTCCATTCTGCACTCTGTCTTACTGTTAGCACTTCTTAATAAGCTCTGTCTACGTCTGGCTGATACCGTTAGTCTAACAGCCACTCCATTATTTTGTGCCACACCAACAGGAGAGGTTTACAGCTTTGCGGTTGTTTTCTACTTTAAATATTAGACGTCGTCTTAAATGTCCAGTTGTAGCGAATGTTCACTGAGTCTAAACATCAAAGGGAGCTTTCAGAATGTCTCAATGGCTATTCTTTTTCATAGAAACAGATATTGATGAAAACATCAACAAACTAAAGACCCCAGAGGGCGGGAGAGAGCAGAAGTGCTTGTGTTATTAAGGAGCTGCAGGACTGCAGTGATTGAGTACACTGTTTGTGCATTAGCAAAGTACAGCTGTGGTTAAGTGAATGTTGCATCAAAGCTCACTCAATCAGCAGCAACACATGCAATTATAGCCGGCTCAGAGCAAAGCACGTCATAACCTCAGTGCTGAGAAGTCATTTGCAAACAATTTACAGAAATAAAAACACTAAAAATGCCACACCTGGCATCAGTTTCATCAGTGATGGTTTATTGTCTGTCTGTCTATAGTCCTGCTTTTAAGTATATTCATAATCCTATTTATTGTTTCATCTTTCTATTGATTTGTCTTTTCTTCCATCATTGTGTTGTCTATAGATCATACCATTAGTCAGTTGTTTATCATTCTGTTGTTTGTAATTTTTTTTCTCTCATTCTGTGATTCTTTTTTCTGTTTTGTTGCTTTAGCCCAGGGGTGTCAAACTCAGTTCCTGGAGATCCGTTGCCCTGCACAGTTTAGTTCCAACCCTGCTTAATCACGCTTACCTGTTGGTTTCAAACAAGCCTAAGCGACTCAATTAGTTTGATCAGGTGTGTTTAATTATGGTTGGAACTAAACTGTGCAGAGCTGCGGCCCTCCAGGAACTGAGTTTGGCACCTGTGTATAGGGTCATTACATATCAACTCATCCAGAGATCCCTAGCTCAAATTTGAGGTTTTTATCATTTTTATTTGGGTGAACGAAATGCATAAATAAATGAGAGCCACATTATTTGGTGTCATGGATTTATATTTGCTGGCTCATCAATTTAAAGGGAGGTCAAAAAGGCAATTTCCAACTGAGACAATTAAGATTACAGAGTGGCAAAAATGACTGTAGAAAGATCAGCATATATTTTTTTTTATTTCCACACAAAGATTAATAGGTTTGTTAGTAATATCTGTTGTATTTAGCAGCTATTGTTACATCATAAACTAATGGGGACTCTTCAAAAAAGAGAAAAACTCTCTCCTTCCTATAACTCAAGAAATATTAATAATGTGTGAATATCCGTTTGTATTCTAGTTCTAAACAAAATTTCCTTCTGTATCTACAGTACAGTGCCCTGTCTTCTCCTTTCCAGTGATATTCAGATCTCAATATGACACTACATGAGTACATTGGCACTACATGAGTACTACATAGCTGGTATTTTTCTTTCTCTTTTAAAGTGGAATCATACAACATATTATGTTTAGTAATAAATAGTAAAATAATAGCAAATAGTTAAATGGGTTTTGGCGACACTGTAGCTCAGTGGTTAGCACTGTTGCCTCACAGCAAGAAGGTCACTGGTTTGAGTACTGGCTGGGTCAGCTGGCATTTCTGTGAGTTTGCAAGTTCTCCCCGTGTTTGCGTGGGTTTCATACAGGTGCTCTGGTTTCCCCCACAGTCCAAAGACATGCAGTTTAAGTGAATTGAATAAACTAAATTGGCCATAGGGGTGCCACGGTGGCGTAGTGTGTAGCACGTTTGCCTCACAGCAAGAAGGTCGCTGGTTCGAGCCCCGGCTGGGTCAGTTGGCATTTCTGTGTGGAGTTTACATGTTCTCCCTGTGGTTGCATGGGTTTCCTCCGGGTGCTCCGGTTTCCCCCACAAGTGCAAAGACGTGGTATAGGTGAATTGGGTTGGTCAAATTGTCCGTAGTGTATGAGTGTGTATGGATGCTTCCCAGAGATGGGTTGCAGCTGAAAGGGCATCTGCTGCATAAAACATATGCTGGATAAGTTGGTGGTTTATTTCGCTGTGGTGACCCCAGATTAATAAAGGGGCTAAGCTGAAAAGAAAGTGAATGAATAAATGAAAAATTGGCCATAGTGCATGTGTGAATATGAGATTATACTGTATGGGTGTTACCCAGTACTGGGTTGCAACTGGAAGGGCATCCATTGTGCAAAACATATGCTGGATAAGTTGGCAGTTCATTCCGATGTGACGACCTCAGATGAACAAAGGGACTAAACTGAAGGAAAATGAATGAAGGAAATGGAAAATGGGTTTTAAGATGTTTTCTTTAGTGGCCTTCGTTTTTAAGTCACTATGTGATTCACAGCCAGAGATATCAAGTATTCTATTATATATTCTAGCTTTATTGCTTTTCATTTACCTCCATTCGATCTGTTGTTGTTCTATTATTGTATCGTTGTGCATCTTTCTGTCAATCATTCTACCATTACTTTTTTCTTTTCTCTATTATACATCGTTATGTTGCTCTATCATTTTGTCAATCATTCTATTATTTTGTCTATTCTGCTGTTCTGTCTATCCTTCTGCCATTTCAATATATCTATTGTTCCTTAATATCCATAATTCCATTCTATCTATTATTCTGTTGTTTTATCTTAGCTGTTCATTTTGTTATGTATTTCCATATTCCACTTTTATTCTGTCATTATGGCTATGATATTGTCAGTGTTTTGTATCAGACTCCTATTCAATCTTAGATCAGGTTCTATACATGTCATTTAGACATTGTTAAAAAAAAATTATATGGTAACACTTTATTGTGATGGTCCATTTGAGTATTAGTAGACTGTCTGCTTAATATCTGTTGATGCTGACATTCAACAGTCCTTCAATAGACATTTAATTGACTATAAGAAACTTTACATGTACATGTCAACTTACACTAACCCAAACCCCAACCCCAACCTAACAGTCTACTTATAATCTAATGAGAATTAGTTTGCATGTAGTTGCAATGTAACTTAAATTTAACAAACGGACCACCAAAATAAAGTGTGACCAATAATATTTAGTTGAATAATGTTGTATGTACAGTTACAGAAATTAATTAAATAAGCTTTAATTTGTTCTACAATTCAGTGTCTTGTTTACATTATGAAATCGGAATCTGAATGGCGTTTCCAGTTCAGTTCTGCCTTACAACGCTGGCACTGGCGTTAAGCGAGAAGTCTTTCGCTGGATTAGCGGATGAAATATCTGACTGTAACTGCCCGAGCTCACATTGCACTCTGGCTCGTATCAGTACTTAGAGCAATAGAGGACCACGTCAGCCCAGAGAGAAACTTAATCAACAGTAATATATACAGTGCGCCCCGAATCCATTCTCTATATCCAACAAGGTGATTTTCTCTCCCTCTCTTCCTTTCTTTACGAGAAAGAGAAAATTGCACATCTAATGAAATCCAATTTTATATTTCATTCTGAGGAGCACAATAAACAGAGAACAAGCAGTAAATAAGCTTTTCAAAAAGCTGATTACCAAAGCAATTTATTGCCAAGTCCAAAACCATAGCAGAGCGGAGAGATGTGTTGGGGGTGGAACGGTGTTGTGGGGGGCTTTCTTTTCGCTCTTTTACCTTTTTTTTGCCTGCTGTGTTGTTATTGGCCAGGTGTATGCGTGCGACCACATTTATTTATCCGTATGCGCTCAACTTTTCAGCTATTCCGTTGTCTTCTGATGAAAATAAAAGAGGGGTTTGTGATTGGGGTCAGCCCCGCGTCCATTAGAGCAGCAAATGAAGTGGAATTCAAGGCTCCTCCATTACCGAGGCCTTCTCTCATTGTTCCCCGACTGCTTTCCATACAGCCGAGTCCCTCTCTAACCCAAGGCTGATTGCAATAATGACATTTTCCTGCCACAACAGTCCCGACGTTTCCCTGATTGGAATACATAGCCGGCGTGCTCCAATAAATAGGCCTCACCTGTCCCCTTGCCCCCTCCGAACAAAGGGTCCCAGCCTGTGCTTTGAGACAAATTGTCTCCCAGTTACAGCTGTATCATATTATTGTGTTGAGCTCATTTACTGGAATAGAAAAATGATAATTTCATTGTATTGTTTGTGTAGTGGGTCCACTGATATGGCCCTGCTATTCATGAGCTTTTCATTATTGGATTTGGATTCGAGACGTCTGCACTAGCAGATCTTTGTCCTACAGAATTGAAAACGTCTCTGTATAGCCTCATCAAAGCGACTATGCGCCATCTATGACTTGACTTTGGACAGGTTCAATTGTTTTTTTGTTTTGTTTTCTAACACCATGGATTTATCCCAAATGCGTCATCAGCAGTGTCAGGTAAGTTACCTAAAAAGTAATTAATTACAAATCACATCATTAAAATTGTATTTAAAATACTTTTTAAATTACTATGTCTGAAGAAGTAACTTAATTTCTCAATAAGAAATTTAATATTTCAGCGCATGGACAATTGAAATTAAACTTAATTCTTTCAATTTGAGCCAAACAAAACCTTTTAACATCAAATTAAAATGTAACACATTAATACACATAATACACATTATATGTACTCTATCAAAACACACAACATTTCAATGACCATATTTCATAAATGGCATATTGTATTATAAAATATATAATTATTCTGAAAAATATATTTATGCAAGAAAAACTATAGGTGCATTCCATTTCATGCTCCGCAGACCGGTCGAAATCTGTCTTAAAACGGTGCTTGCTGGTTAGAAATTGATGCTGCGCGGACGCCACGTGGCTGTCACATGTGGAATCGAAGTACCGCGATAGTGCTCCGAGATCTGACGATTGATTTCAGCCAGTGCAGCATCTGAACATCGACTGCAGGAGCTGCAATGATGACACCGATATTACACGATTGGCCGAGTTCACCGCATGACAACAACCATGTGTTTCTGGTTTATTATTGGACAACTTCTGTCTCACAAACTTCCAAACAAACAATGAACTTTTTATGCCATCTTTATTTTTTATGGCATCTTTATCTCTATCAAATCATCTTTTTTTGTTGAATAATTTGTTTATAAAGGCTAGATTGTTTGCATAGGCTTATTTTTGACCATTTTCACACAGACCCTTTTCTGTATCCAGCTCCAGATTTAAATTATATATTTTAGTGGATAACCAAATATCAACTCAAATAAGTCTTACAGACTTGTAATATAATAGTCATCATTGATCATGCCATCCCCATAACATTTTCTTAATAAATTGAGCTAAATAATTATTCTATAAAATAGTTCTAAAATCATTTATACATTTATAAAATAGTTTTATCCTGTCAAGCCTCGTTTTCCTCTCAGCCTCGTTTTCAGCTCCACCCCCGCCTGTGCTCGGCTAATCTCGTTGATTGCTGGCTGCATCGGTGAATCAAGTTGTACGCACTTATTAGGTCTCTGCTTATCTGAATTGATATGCTCATTCTGAAAACATAGCCCTATATACATTTCTGTAGATCACGAATTATGTTATCAGACATACGTACAATATAACTGCATTTCATTTTCAATGCTATGGGACGGTATAATGCAATTTCTTTTTGCACTTACCAGCTGACCACTTACCTCCGTATGGATGGCTTTCCCACTGTTACAAGTTTGTCCAGTATGTCGGCAGACTTGAGACGCAGAGAGGAATTGACCACAATGATGGGGTTTGATTCTGGCGAAGATCAGTTCCAGAAAGCGGGCAAGGCAAAAACAGAAGCCAAAAATTTAAATAAACAAGTAAATAACAGGGGGCGAGGGCTTTTCTTTTTCTAGATTGCTTTTTAAACCGTCTGTTGGGTTTAGAGAAGTGGGTGGGCGGGTCAATCAGTGCTTTTGGAAACATTATTGCTTGGGTTTAGGGAAGGAGGAGGGTGGGTCAGTCGATCGGTCAGTCGTTCACCAGCCTCTGGTGGATTTACATGAGAACAGCAGGTGTGGATGGCACTCTTGAGAAAAAAAATGTAGATCACAAAGCATAAAGAGCGGCCTCTGGTGGATTTGCAAAAACAAACTGCATCCTGGGACACATTTGGCACTCTCCAGAAATGTATATAGTGGTACGTTTTCAGAATGAACCTGGATTGGATTTATATAGATCTTTTAAATGTATGTTCAGCGTTTGATGTAAGAACAGTAACAGTAATACAGTAATAGAAACATTGTAACAAATATCACCCAACACTGGTCATCAGCATTCAAAATAGTGCTCATCTTGCTCAAATAGTGGACATATTGAAAGGGTGGCTAATGTTAGAAGAAATAAATTGAGCCGGCATACGGCGCAGGAAAAGTGCACCGTACAGATTATTCACAGTTATATAATGTACTGGGAGAGAAACAGGCGCTTCTCATTTTGGTCACTTATCCCTCATTGTAGAGGGGCTGTATATTTCATTGCTGCTGCAGCAGCTTAGAGGATACATTTCAAAGCAGCAAATAAAAATTGGCTAAACTTCCAAAATTAGCACTTCAAAGTCAAACATGATTTGCAGCGAGGGAGAAGGGGGAGAGAGGAGGGAATGTGACTGAAATTTCTTCTGTGTGTGTGTGTGTGTGTGTGTGCCAGGGCTAGAGTACAAAACATTCTGTGTAGACTCTAAAACCAATTTCTAGGCAAATTGGTTTAATTTAAGAATGAGATCATAGAATAAGCAAAATGCTGCGGGGGCAAGTTTATGTATTTCCGCGTTTATTTCGTCTCTCCTGCAGTCTGTCCATTTGGGAGTGTGTAACAGGAATAATTTCACCCAGGGGTGCACAAGCAGGTCAGCTTGCTATACGGCACATGTTATCAAGCTAACATACATATTCTACAATGAAGTACATAGTCTCAGTCCGACTACTTTTAATAACTTATGTCTTTGATGTTCAACGACGAGCTGTTTTTTTTTGAGCGCTTTGCTTAAAACTTGACATAACTGGGCATATCGGGAACTAATATGCAGTTGGGGGAAAAGCAAATCTTTATTTGTTGAAAATCTTGAATTGTTGATGGAGAGACAACATAGTATGAATTGCAAATCATCTGCTAAGCCACCATTGTAAACAAGGCTTTCTGGCTATTTTTATTCTTTCATTTGTTACTTATGTTAGATTTCTGCAAATATTTGTCATGATTTTTCTTTCATTCATGCTTAGTCTTTATTTCAGAGGTTACCACAGCAGAATGAACTGCTAAAAACTATTTCGGCATATGTTTTACACAGATGCCTATCCAGATGCAACCCAGTACTGGGAAACACCCATGCACACTCATTCACATATAAACTACGGCTAATTTAGTTTATTCAATTCACCTATAATGCATGTCTTTGGACTGTGGTGGAAACCGGAGCACCTGGAGGAAACCAACATGTACACAGGGAGAACATGCAAACTCCACACAGAAAAGTCAACATGGCCTAGCCGGGACTCGAACAGCAACCTTTTTGCTATGAGGTGACAGTGCTAACAACTGAGTCACCGTGTCGCCTGTCATAATTTTATTTTATATTATTATTCTATTACAATACTTGTAATTTTCTATGCTGTGTTATATTTTGTCAAAATTTTAGTAATGTTGTTGTTGTTGTTGTTGTTGTTTTTAGCTGTTTTTTTTTATTTAGTTTAAAAATATGTTTGTGTAGTTTGTGTTTGAGTGCGTTAAAATTGATAGAAAAACAGAAAATATAATAATAAAAAAGCTGTAAGTGAATAGTAAGTGAACACATTTGAGGGTTTTTTTTTGAGCTAGAGCTACTGTAACAAATAATTGATTGCCAATGTTTTAATTGACATTCCTATAAGAGAATGTGTTAATTAGTTTTGTGTTAATGTTCATGTAAATAGATGTTTTTTTTTTATATATATAATAGTTCAATGTACACAGCAGCCTTTAGACATACATAACATCATCCTAATATATAGTAAAATTTACAAGCGTCAAAAACATAATTAACAATACTTGTGTATATACCTAAACCGTTGCAATAGTCACCATATTGTGTGCAGTGGATTTCTGGCCACCACAGTTACACAGTTATGTCCCCACAAGTATAGCAATAGCAATACATTTTTAGACCTTGTGGGAACATTATTATTATTATTATTATTATTATTCATTCAATCATTCATTCATTCATTTTTCTTTTCGGCTTAGTCCCTTTATTTATTCGGGGTTGCCAACGAATGAACCGCCAACTTATCCAGCATTTATTTTTTACGCAGCGGATGCCCTTCCAGCCGCAACCCATCTCTGGGAAACATCCATACATTCTCATTCACACACACACACTATGGACAATTGAGCTTACCCAATTCACTCTTTTGGACTGCAGGGGAAACCGGAGCTCCTGGAGGAAACCCACATGAACACGGGGAGAACATGCAAACTCCACACAGAAATGCCAACTGAGCCAGCCGAGGCTCGACCTTGCTGTGAGGCGACAGCACTACCTACAGCACCATTATTATTATTATTATTATTACTATTAGTTTTTTTTTTGGTCAAATGGGGAATTTTTGGGGGGGGTGATGATTTTTGAAAATTTAGAAAATGTAAAAGTGAAGTTTCCTGTGAGGGTTGGGATAAGGGGTAGGAGGATATACAATTTTTGCAGTATAAAGTCATCTTTACACAGCCAATGGTTAGGGTTAGTGGGTCTAAAGTGGGTTTGTGTCAGCTCAGAATTCAATGTAAAGGCACTATATGCCGCATTAAACTGTATATTTATACACAATATTAAAAAAAAAATCTATTTTGCTGCTTTGGGTTTGGTTTCTGTGCTGCCTTGTGTAAATATGCTTGGGACTATCTATTGAAAGTGCTCGTAAAGATAGTTGTGTTTGATAATTAGTTTGTAGATAGTTGATAGTTGTGTTTGATAGTTGAATCAGAAAGTTTGCTCTATTCTTCTCATTCAGCTTTGACCCATCACCATAGATCAACTAATAAATTATCATTATCATTAAACTAATGAATGGCCATTGTCAACGTATGTACACATATTGTAGATTCAGAATACATCAATGCATATGATTATGTACTCATAGTGAGGTGGTGGACCCTGAAAACACAGCAAACATCATAATAGTATTTGGTTACATGCACATACATACTTTTGGTTTATTCATCAGTGTGTGTTTATGATTGCACATTGTGTGTATTTAAAAAAATAAATAACTGGATTTTCATTCATTCATTCATTTTCTTTTCGGCTTAGTCCCTTTATTAATCCGGGGTCGCCACAGCGGAATGAACCGCCAACTTATCCGGCATTTGTTTTACGCAGCGGATGCCCTTCCAGCCACAACCCATCTCTGGGAAACACATCCATACATACACATTCACACACATACACTATGGACAATTTAGCTTACCCAATTCACCTGTACCGCATGTCTTTGGACTGTGGGGAAAACCGGAGCACCCGGAGGAAACCCACGCAACCACGGGGAGAACATGCAAACTCCACACAGAAATGCCAACTGGCCCAGCCGGGGATCGAACCAGCGACCTTCTTGCTGTGAGGCGAACGTGCTAACCACTCGGCCACCGTGGCGCCATAACTGGATTTTGTGAGCCATAATTAAATACTTTTATTGTAGGCCTGACACAATAATCATTATATCGACTTATCGCACCCCCATTTTGCCCATACATAAAACCAATTCTAGCAACATTATAGCTGATGCACAACCTCTCTATCTCTATTGGAGGTGTTAGTGTCAGTATGGTTAAAAAACACTATAGTATTTACTATAAATTACTTTTGGTATATTTTCATGTGGGTGTCTGACAATTGAAAATGGATCTGGTAGCAGATATGGCAGCCTCTTTTACTTTTACCTTGCAATTTTTTGTTAATGTTTATTATTATTTCTTTAGGATATGTGTTTCACATTCTGATTCCAGTCCCTAATTATTAAATTTTTAAAATGTCTATTATTTAATGAAATATTCTTAAGAATAAAATATGTATGTTTTGGAAGAGTGTGCTTGCATTATGATGCTATTATATTGTCATTCTGCCATTATATCACATGCTGATTTAAAAAGAATACCACAACTTTCGAGTTGATGTCACTCGAGTGTCCGGAGGGGGCCATGTTAAACATCTATGAATTTTTTTACTGAAATAAAACTTTAAATACTCTTCACATTGAACAATTACCCAAGTTTCCATCATGTTTCTTTAATTAAATACAGATTTTCAAAGATGTGGTATTCTTTTTGAATCACCCTGTATAATGAGTGGCTTGTCACCCTGTATAATGAGTGACAATGACATATATAGTGCAATATATCGTACAACAAAGAACAGAGATCGCGACAGGCCTACTGTATAGAAGTATGAAGTATATCTGTTTAATAGGCCTCCTTGAAGCCACATAATTTGGTTTGTAAGTTAATGCTGGTTTGTTTGAAGCAGTCAGTATAGGCTTTGCTACTTTTTCCTGCCCAGGGAGATGCACTGTAGCTCAGTCAAGGCACCTGTAGTTTTAATTACACACATTTCACCTTTAAATCACCAGTAAGTACATGTGTGTGTGTGTGTGTGTGTGTGTGTGTGTGTGTGAGGTAATTCTGCAGCTGGGGATGATACGTGTGTGTGTGTGTGTGTGTGTAAGGTTGTGTATGTGCACTTTTGCCTCATTATTTTTCTAGAAAATGAGCAATCAGGCATCTTGCACAGAGCCTGATTGTCTCCCTCTGTAAATCAATCCAGGAGCTGCAATTAAAAGGTACTCTTATGTGGTGTAATTGCTGTCTCGCTAATCCTTTATTTGCACACCTGCCGGTGAGTCTGAATTTTTAATGAATTTCTAATTAATGCACATTGTACACTTGATTTATTTGTTAGCAAATGATGCCGCTGGTCTTGTGTCCTGCTGAAGCGGTGTGACGGTGTTCTAGTATGTTCTGCATAGATTGTCTGGAAACGTGCACATGTACGTCTGGCCTAAAGGTCAAAACTCATATGCTGTCCATGTGTGGTTGTAAACGGTCTTGCTGATGCAGGTGGGAAGGAACATTAAAAGTTTATAGTGATTTGGCAATTGTTTGGGCAGTTTTATTCCTTGACTTGATGGCCTGTTATATTCACATGCGCTCTGTGTGTGTGAAAAGCAATAAAATACATTATGTTTGTATATATTAGTATGTTCTCCTAAGCGTTGTTTAGAATATTACTGTACCTTATTTGGGGCTTCATTAGTTCATTTGTTTTAAACAATTTCTGTTTCTTTTTATTTTCTTCAATAAATTATTATTTTTTGCAAACATTGCTGAAAGCGTTAATTTACTGTTTATTGCTGAAAACCTTGTCATTATTATCGAAAAATAGTAGTTTAACAATAAATTGTTCTTATGCTTATTATTTTGTTTACTAGCCACTCATCATTTCTAGTGGCCACAGTTTTGTTGTATGTTTGTATGTTGTATTGTGGTATGTTTTTATATTTGGTAACACTTTAAAGGGGTGGTCCACTACGATATCATATGTTAAACTTTAGTTAATGTGTAGCAACATCTCTAAATGTAACATGCTCAAAGTTCAATGTAAAGGGAGACAATGCTATTACAGAGTTAGCTTAGCAACGCCTACAGCGAATGAAGTTTGGGTACTACAAAAAAAATACATCCTGGTTAATGATGTCATAAACCCTCCAGGTTACGAGCATACACCCCGCGCAGCGAAGGGGCTTGGCCAGATATGCTGTAATGTTATAGCAGGTTGCTTCCTGGTGACATGGGGCAGATCCGCGAATCTCAGCACATTATGTTAGCTGACCAATCAGAGCCTCTTGAGGGCAGGCTTTTGGGGGAACTAGGAAATATTACAGTCGTTTTCATGTTAGCCGAGTAGCTGTTTATAATCAAAGTAAGATGTATGCAAAAATATCGTGATTTTTCACAAATGAAGCATGAGCACACATTACTTTGCACCCCATAAACACAATCATGCTGTAAATTTAAGTTGCAATTACCACTATTATCTACTAGATTATTACCTACCTGTTATTAGGTTTTAATGGTTTATTAATACTTCGACATCCCACAATCTAACTCAATTAAACCCAACTCCTACATATGTAAACCCAACTCCTACTTGATATGAAATTTAAACCACACTAAACTGAACTTTAACTTTGAAAACTGGACTGACACAGTTTTCGATTTGACACAATCTACATTGTAATAGAAATAAAGATTAATTGAATTGGATGAATTATATGGGTGAAGACTTCACGACAAATAGATTCTTATTTATTTCATTGCCATAATGAACAACTTCTTAATCACAAGACATTTAATTTTAGGTTTCAGGCATTTAAATACACAAATACTCATAAACAAAACATTTATAGTTTGTAAAATACACTCTGGAAATGGTACTAATAAATGTCTTTATAAACAATCCGATGATCTACTTTATACCCATCAGAGGCACATTTTGTACATGACCAGATACTGTAGTTACACTATTCATACTAAAGTACATGTAACCAAATCACAAAATGATGTTTGTGGTGTTTTCAGGGTCCGCCATCTCACTATGAGTATACAGTATAAATATATGCTCATTCGGCTGCCACTTTCTTTTTTGTCGTTTGGGAGAAGTTGATGAATTTGTGTGTTGTAAATCCAGCAGCTTTGATCTTTCCACTGCAGCGCAGGCTAACATGAAAGCATCCATCACCCTTCATACTGTACATCAACAAGTGTGATCATTGTTGAGCTGATTTCACTATGAAATACCAACAACATATGCATGTATTGCACAGGCAGAATACCGCAATTTTTACCAATATAATTTTTATGTTCTCAAAACCGTACAATACTTACTAAGTGATGTCTCAGAGCATATCTTCATGTACTCATAATGAGATGGCAGACTATGAAAACACCACAAACATCATATTGTGATTTGGTTACATGTTTAGACATACTTTGGAGTTTTGAATACTTTTGGGTGAATAAACCACAGTATCAGACTTTTATGACTTCACTCCTAATATCCATTCATGTTTTCTGCATAATTTTTGGACTAAATTTATTCATTTTCCAAGGGCTTAGTCCCTTACATATCAGGGGTTGCCACAGCGGAATGAATCACCAACTTTTACAACATAATGTATGTTTTATGCAGCAGATGCCCTTCCAGCCGCAACCCAGTACTGGGAAACACCCATACACTTTCACTTTCTCACACACACACACACACACACACACACTCATACACTACGGCCAATTTAGTGAATTCAATTAACCTACAGTATAGTGCATGTCTTTTGGACTGTGGGGGAAACTGGAGCACCTGGAGGAAACCCACATGAGCATGAGGAGAACATGCACACTCCACACAGAGATGCCAACTGGCCCAGTGAGGTGACAGTGCTAACCACTGAGCCACCATGCCTCATTTTGGACTATATATCAATCTAGATAAATTTTTAAAAAAATATTTTGTAGTTTGGACAATATACAGCTACACTGTAAAAACACCGGGACATTTTCAGTTACTCTGTTTTTATCAGGTTTAAATTTTGTATAAAATTGTTATATTTGTTTTGTTCTCTAAAGCTCAGAGAACAGTTTTGTTTTTATTTTGTTTAATTCTTTTTTAATTTAATTGTTCTTCTTCTAAGAAAATGATGGTAGGTCAGAATAAATTGAAAATGAAAGATTGAAAATCAGGGTTATTCCATCAAAATCCATTTAACTCTTCTGTAGTCAGGAAATTAGTATGGTGTTGTCTAAGATTGCATATAAACGACTGAAAAAGCACGAGACCTTTTAGTTATTTTATGCAAAATTACTTTAAATGGCAACATTCTTATTTTAAATTTGAAAGAAATTTCATCTGTAGTAAACCAGAGAAACTGAGAATTGTTAAGTGGTCTCATTATTTTTCCATAGCTGTACTGTATATCTTACTAAATATTCAATGTGTGAAGCAATGCAGCATCCCTTTCTTATTATATGTGAGCAATGCCATGCAAATGTCAACCTCGACATGAAAAAAAAAATCTCCAAAAACACGGAAACAGATTCTGTTTTAAAAAAGTGTTTTGTGTAAGCAAGTATTTTACAGTACTTAAGAAATACTCAAAAATGTCTCTATCAATGTTTTCAAACTATTATATTTGATTTACCAAAGTCACACAAGTGGCAATTTCACATCTGTCACATCCATAACGGAGAGATGTCACATCCATAACAGAGCTTTTTTCTCATAAATGCAAAAATATTGAATAAAATAAAATCAATTATGTTTGTAAAAAGAGACAACTCTCATCCTTTTGATTTAGCATTATTTTTTGGGGGGTTGTGCAGTTATATATCTATATAATAAAGTTGTTAGTATTTCAATTTTTCCATCTACGTTAGACAGCCTTTATAAGAAAAAGCATTTCTTCTTTTAAGTTCATGTTTGTTCTGTTCTGTTTTTTTTTTTTTTTTTTTATTTTTTTTTGTTTTTTTTTTTTTTTTTTTTTTTTTAATTACTTTGTGCTCTTTTAGTTTTCAAAGCACTCTGGGAAACGAAGAGAAGTTTTCCGTATGAATAGCATGAAAGGCTCCATTTAGCAAAACTATACCGGAGAGTCTGCTTTAAGCATTGGACATCTGTAAATGAAATTTCAATATGCTGCGAGACCCCAACTGATACCCTTCCCATTTCTTACCCACAATGAATGAAACTAATTGCTTTAAATGGCAGATCCTCCGTGAAGCAGCTCTCCTGTGGTTCAGAGCTCATAGAAACAAGAATTACCACCAACAGATGAAAATCAAAAGTAATGGGACAGAAGATTGTGTCACCTCAGTCGCAATCCTTTAATTGCACTTCTTTTGTTCATGAAAGCCATTCGGAAATGCACCGCTTTTGAGAGAGCGGTTTAACTCTCACAATGCCACCCAAAAAAAAAAAAAAAACCAAGGTGGCACGGAAAATTGCTCTGTATGTTTTTCTTACAAATACCATGCTGTTATTATAATTTCCTTTCAGACAACAGTGCATTATGAGTGATATTTTGATAGTTGTAACGTGTCAGACATGAACTCTGAAAAGACTATTTCATGAAGAACCGAATCACCAATGATAGGACTTAATATGTGAGTGCTTGATTCAAAGGATAACTGTACTCCAACTCAAAATCAGACACGTACATGTAGCAGATCTGTTGTGGGACGACAATAACAACAACAACGACATTGAGTTTTGAATTCATTTGCTTTATTCGAAATAAGACCATATTTAATTCATCTGAAAACAACTTGTCTTTGTCCATCAGCAATTAAAATATGCTGCTTCATTATGCCATTCTGTATAGAAAATTGTCATTTATTATTTCTTTGTAGTTGTCCGATAAACGTTTTTTCGAAGCTTTAGCCGTTTTAAGAGTTCAATAATTACATCTGTTGATCCGTGGGCCAGCTTCTTCAAACTTTTTGGCTTTGGGATCAGAAAACAAACTCAACTATGAACATTTAAGAATCTTTTTAATTCACACTGGTAATAAAATTGCATTACAGTTTCATAAAATAAATGTTCCAGTTTATATATACAGAAAACAGACTGTACATACCCTCAGAGAAGCATTAGAAGAACATGAGAAAGAGAAATAGAGAGTGTGTGTGTGTGTGTGTGTGAGAGAGAGATAGAGAGAGAGAAAGACCAAAACAGAAAAAACATCACAAAAACCATACAGGCAATACAGTGCTCAGCTAAGCAGGCACAACTGTACATCAAAACGTGTAACTGCTCAGTGTTGGGGACAGGAAGGGCCAAAAAGTAGTACATTTACAATAGAGTCCTCAGGGACCAATACGGCTTTTACTGTAAAAAGTATTGCAGGCAAGCAGACAGATGCTCTTCTCTCTGAGTGCAGCAGAACATCCATCCAGCACGTAAGCGTGTGTTTGAGAGCTGCTGCTGCCGTCTCTGATTGGCTATTGAACTTGCGTCTCAAAGCTCCCGTTGAGCTGCCCCTCCTCATAGTCCATCTGACACAGAATCATGTTGTTTTTTAGGAAAAACTTGTCGCCCACACAAAACCTGCAGGAAAGCAAACAAACAAACGTGCGCATTGGTTATTGTTTGCTTTTTCTTTGGCCTACAGTATACACACTGATTATACCCATTAGCTCCTGCTGAATAGTGTTCACATTTCTAAGGCACCTCTTAAGGCAGGGATCACCAAACTTGTTCCTGGAGGTCCGGTGTCCTGCAGATTTTAGCTCCAACCCTAATCAAACACACCTGAACAAGCTAATCAAGCTCTCACTAGGTATACTTGAAACATCCAGGCAGGTGTTTTGAGGCAAGTTGGAGCTACTGTAAACCCTGCAGGACACCGGACCTCCAGGACCGAGATTGGTGATCCCTGTCTTAAGGCCTGGAAAGTGAGATTTACATGCACAACCTGTACTAGCTGGCCATCATTACTCTTGGTCACTTCATTTTTGTACCTTAAACATATACTCAGAATAGGCATGGAACATAAACCTTTTTTTTTTTTTCTTTTTTTTTTAAAGATATACCGCAGTCTGGAAACATCAAGGTTTATACCGGCAAAGTTTTTGTGTACGTTTTTTGTCTTTCTATATATTTTTTGTTTGTTTGTTTTTTAGGGAAACCATATCTCCAGCTGAAAAGATGTCCAAAGATACCAATTTAAATTGCAAAAAACAAATGAAGACAGCAAAAGTCAATGATTTATTTGAATTATTTAGCCTGACATGTTTACTGCTCCAAAATATTTGAAATGTTTGTCAAAGTAAAATGAATTGTGATCAAATGAGGAAAAGGATTATTATAATTATTATTATTTTTTTTACCCAGACATTTGAAAAGAAAATATTTTAGAGCAGTAATCACAATACCGTCAAACTGTGAAAACGTGATATTTTTATCCAAGGTTATCATACCATCAGAATCTTATACCGGCCCATGCTCAATTCCAATTCCAATGCAAACATTCTCTGCTTGATTGCACGTGAGTCATGCTTATTAGTAAAGATTTGAAAAAATACACTCATACATCATTAATCTTGGCCTACTTTGTGAAAGCAGCAAGTTTGAAGTGTTGAACTTTTTGCGCACGGGCTGTTGATTTATTATAAAGTTAAATTATTAGACAACTCTGCTTCACGTTGTGGCTGCAACACCATCCCAGGTGTGACTCACTTTTCAAGAACTCATCAGTTCAGTGTCAGTTATTCTGCTTAAATTTAGCTTTTTCATATTGTTTAGATGTCGTAATTTAGGACGTGTGTCAGGTTTTTAGTACTTAAAGCCCTCCTGTGTGTAAGACTAGCTACAGTAGTAGTGGCTAGAGTCATTGACTTAAGACTAATGCAGTTATAAATAAAGCCATTAGAGGAAGAGTTTCATTGTACTTTAGCTTCACAAATGAGGAACACAAGCAATTAGTTGATCACAAATTAAATAACTGTTTTCTACTGTAATGCTATATGATTATCTTCGATTTAAAAATTTAACCATTTAAATTCTCCACGATTTCTGCATAGTTTGCCAGTAGGTCAGTATAATTACTTTATGGCTGTGCAGTAAATTCTGCTCCATCTGGAAGCACATGCTGGAAATTTACAGATGATTACTGAACTGGCTTGAGAGCTACAATATTAATTGAACTGTATACACAGTATAATTGTAATTGTGTATAAAAAAATTCTGTAGTAGGGTGGCAAGGTGGCTCGGTGGTTAGCACTATGACCTCACAGCAAGAAAGTCGCTGGTTCGAGTCCCGACTGGGCCAGTTGGCAATTCTGTGTGGAGTTTGCATGTTCTCCTCGTGTTGGTGTGGGTTTTCTCTGGGTGCTCCGGTTTTCTCCACAGTCCAAAGACATGCGATATAAGTGAATTGGATGAAGTAAATTGATCGTAGTGTATGAGTGTGTGTGAATGTGGGAGTGTATGGGTGTTTTGCAATTAGGCATGGGACTATAACCGTTTTTTAAGTATACTGCGGTTTGGAAAAGTCAAGGTTTGAAAATGGCCAAAATTTTCTGCTATACCCTTCCTAAGGTATGCGTAAGATTTATTTATTTTGGTTTGTTTGTTTGTTTGTTTGTTTCTAGGACAACAGTATCTCCAGCAGAAAAGATGCTGTTGTAAATTGTAAAGAAATCTGTGTTTTTGAAACTATAGAAGACAGCAGAAGTCAATGATTTGTTTTCATTATTTAATCTGACATGTTTACTGCTCCAAAATTCTTTTAAATGTTTCTCAAAATAAAATATATTGTGTTCAAAGGGAAAAAAGTTTTGGCTTTTTCAGCCAGACATTTTAAAAGGAATATATTTTAGAGCAGCAAACACAATGCCGTCATACCGTGAAACCGTGATATTTTTATCCAAGGTTATCATACCGTCAGAATCTTATACCGGCCCATGCCTATTCGCAATACTGGATTGAGTCTGGAAGGGCACCCATGGTGTAAACATATGCTGGAATATTTGACGGTTCATTCCGTTGTGGCGACCCTTAATAAATACTGGACTAAGCCAAAGGAAAATTAATGACAAAATAAAATCTGTATACATGAATTACTTTTTTAATAATATTGCATTAGTGGACCATTTTTGTCATCAATAGGTTAATAAATGCTTCAGTTTCTGTGACTGTCTGAAAGTCTCTTTTGATGGAGCAATAAGGTGCAGCTTTACCGAAAATGTTTTTTAAACCAACAGCCTTTTTCATAGCAGGACAGGACTGGCACTTAATGAAAGTATGCCACCAGTTCTTTTCATTGGTAAAAAAAACACTTTACCAGTTACCAAGGAAACTCCACCACTGAGATTCATCCCCCCCCCCATGTTAGGGCTCCTTGCCAAAGTATAAATTGTTAGCCTTTAAAACTTCCCATGAAATTTCATGCCAATTAAAAAGAAAAACATTCCATGTGTGCACTGCATTTTCACATCGACACGTTAGCATATGAAAGCCATGAATGTCATATGGACAATAGAACGGCCATGATGAAAGTGTTGCCAATGTTGTTTTCTCTTATCAATCAGTGCCACACCAATGTGCCGCGTTGGCAAAGGAATAAAGCAGATCATGCGAGAATCAGGCTCCCCGTGTGCCATCCATCAGCAGTGAGGTTTCACTCACCAAGCCTTATTATGCATCTAGTGTGCACCAAATATGCCACTTGACCACTGATTCCTCTTTATTTAGCTTGATTGCTGCCCCTAGATCTTTTAGGAGGCCACAGATCGCTACCTCATGAGAATTACTGAAAATTCTATATTTGCGACATCAGTTCTAAAATGGAGTTTGAGCTTGTTTGTATTTATGATTATTATAGCATTCTCTAAGTGTAGAGCATGCATGCTGTAGCTTTTGAGAATGATACAAAAGTCTTTTTTAGAAGTAGGTCACACACTAGAGCATTTAAGACACTGTCACACTCCTTTGCTTCCTAGGAATGTTTGGAAGGATGATCCTTGAAAAGTTCATTGGTCCGGCCGCTTAATTCCCTCGGCGAGACACATAGTGGTGACGTGCTCAGCTTGGCTGTGTATTGAGTAGGAGCTTTCTGGCTGACTGTGTTCAATAAGGTGTTCACAGTTTGATCAGGCTTGGCATTGGTCTCCCAACAGTATCGCCACTGAAACGCTGGTTAATTTCACTCAACTCAAGCTTATAATCCCACTTCTGGTCACAAATACAAACCAGGTTGAGTTTGAGATGAAAACACAGTAGAAAATCTTATGGGGCAACTGGAGAGTATGAAGTGTGTGATTGTAGAAGTTATGTGGTTAGTTCACCCTAAGATGTAAAGTTCATTCATTAATTTTCCTTCGGCTTAGTCTCTATTTCAGAGAAAGTGGATGCTCTTCCAACTGCAACCCAGTATCAGGAAGCACCCATACACACTCATTCACACACGCACACACTCGTATACTATGGCCAATTTAGTTTGTTCAATTCTTCTAAACCGCTTGCCTTTGGACTTTGAGGGAAGCCGAAGCACCCAGAAAAACCTACGCCAACACTGTGAGAACATGCAAACTACACACAGAAATGCCAAGTGGCCCAGCTGGGACTCAAACCAGCGGCCTTCTTGCTGTGAGGAGACAGTCCTAACCACTGAGCCACCAAGTTTCATCCATTTTAATTTCTCATCCTCATGTCATGGCAAAAGAAGTTTATACTATTTTGAAACACACATTAAGATATGTGTAATAAAATCTGAGATATATTTGTATATGATTTAAGTAGTTTTATCCAAGTCAGTTTTTTAACACCATTCAAATTTGTTCAGAGAAGCCAGATGCTTGCTTGGCATGTGAGAACCAATAACAATGATTCTTGCTTGTCAGATGCTCCTGCAAGACTCAATAAGGTTTGTTTTCTATATGTTAAGCAGGCATGGTTGAGTTTCTGTTTATACTGTTCTCACTTATCAATAATGATATGCCAAGAAAAGTCCAAATTAAATTTCTTCATCATATAAATTGATCATGTATCCTTATAACTCTTTAATTAAACATCTTTTGATTGATATAGATTTCTTAAACTCATTATAAATGTATGTTCATCAATATAAGGACATAATCAGATTTCATGCATTCATAGATTTGTTTTTCAACGATGAACAAAAGTTGGAATGTTTAGGGTGAGCTAACCCATTAAGGAGTTTTTCAGTTTGAGTCAATAAGATGTGCATTTCCAGGTAGAAAGTCAATCTTTCAGGTTTGTTGTGATTTGTTTCCTCCTTACCTCTGGTTACAAAGCTGACAGGCAAAACAGTCCAAATGGTAAACATTATCTCTGGCCCTCATCACCATTTCAAAGGCTGGGATCAGTTTACTGCAGGCTGCACAGTTCCCCGTTGTACCAAAGAGCCTGTGAGAGAAAACACAAAAAGCAGATTTACTCACTTATACCTTTCTTAGCCTTTACAAAATCTTGCAACAATCCAGAAAAGACAAGAAAACAACCGAAGAAGTAGGAGGGGAAAACACACAAAAAAATATTGGACATCTTATGCGATACGTGCATGCAGCTTGGCACACATTAGGTATTTTTTGTTAATTAGGGTACAAACCTAGATGTTAATTCTAAGCTAATGATCTAATTAAAATGATCACATGGTTCTAATCCCCTTCTTCAAAGAGTTTTCGCCTAGCACACTGCAAAAGCAATGAAAACAGGTCTGAGGCGAGCAATTGAACTGCTCAAAGTTTTCCCCCCTCTCTTTTTAAATCCGGAGTAACTAATGAGACTTTGCTCAGACCAAAGCCAGCTGGATTTTACACAAGAGGCTAAATACTATAATGTAGTCAAAAGTTCAAAAGATTCCCTTAGCAGGGATACTGCCTCTATCCTGTGCCTCTCTTCACATTCCCTCCATATCTCTGTGACCTGCTAAAAGCGTCGTGAGATATAGAGGGAGTGTCTGCAAGGTACGTAACCTTGGAGAGGTAAGTAGATGCTCGCTGGAGCACGGAAAGGGACACAACTCGCATTTCTCCGCTGTTTGTTTAAGCTTATTAGATGGGACGCAAAACCACCAAGGTCACAAACGGAACAAGGCATTGAGGCAGATCGCTTTCCTCTGCTACATCCGGCTCTGGATTTACATTTTCATTTTCAAAGCCCTTGCTCCAATGTTTAATTTGGAGATTCAGAGATATAGATGTATACGTTCTGCAGAACAGGGATGCTATGCACACGGGATGAGGAAATGGAGAAGAACGGTGGGAAGGAAAAAGGAAAAATAAGGCAGGATCACTATGCTAAGCGCTCCTCTAAAGTTAAGGACTCGTCTGGAAAGCGACGGCAACTGAACAAAGTTGTGTCGAGTCCATATTAGTCTCTCTCGACTGCTCGCCCTGCGTCACCGCCAGCATCTATCCAGCAGACCCTGCTGTTAATTAGAGCAACAGACCCGAGCGGAGAGGAGTCTTATGGTGGGAGAGGGCATGTTGTTATATCAGATAGGCGAGGTGTTAAAAAGAGCCATTGTTAGATCGGGTTACTGCTCCAGTAAAATGTGTTTATGTGGAACTCTGACACTCTGAGGAGGCCGTGCAACCCCAGCGAGGTGTTGCCTCACAAAAGAGTTCAGCTTATTAAAATAATGGCTTGACTGCAACTCTGTGTCAAGGTCAGCAAAGAATATGCAAGAACTAATAATTGCACGAAGAGTTAGACTTTACATTAGTGTCTGTTACACACAGAATTAGATTAGTATTTACAAGCTGTTCAAAAATAATTGCTTCGTTGTCCACATTGACAGTATTTCTAGTGCATCACTGTAATATCAAAACAAAGCAAAAACTCAGCGATGTACTGTGTTGCGACACATTTCTCCCAAAACTGCCATTAAAATTTTGTGTAACTTGTGCCACAGCAGACGTTCTTGGCTCAGTTCAGATGGGACAGCCCTCATTGCCCTTGCGCACCAATGAGCCTTGTCTGTCCAACACCCCATTGCCAGTGTGATTTGTCCCTCCCCGGACCATTGCTGACTGGGAGCGTTTCAGAGATCTCTGACCTAGTCACCTTGCCAAATCAATTTGGCCCTTGTCAAGTTTGCTCTGATGTACCCCAACAGTAATAGTGTAGCACCTCCTCAACAACAGCAATGTTTTGGGTTCAATTTCTGAAAAAAGCAAGAACTAATAAAATAATCACTCTCGATGTGATGTGGGTCAGTTCGGAAAGAAGCCTCTGCCAAAAGCGTGAATATAAAGGTAAAAATATGGCTGGTTATAATGTTTTGGCTCATCATTAGTAGACAATTAGTGTTTCATGAACTATTTATTTAAAGAACCCACTCATATAAATCATGTATGAATAGACTCTCTCATATTCCGTTATTTTTGAATCTAAATATATTACTCATGCTTTTGTTTTTGATTAAAAGACGACTTAATTAAAAGTGCTTGGAAAGATCTTCAGCATTCACTTCAATTAACCTCAAGCCAACTACACATATGAACCAGTTCTTTTACTGAATCAATAACAGTCATTATGTGAGAGCATGATCTACTCCAGTGTTTCTCAACCACGTTACTGGAGGACCACCAACACATGTTTTGGATGTCTCTTTTGTCTGTTACACCCATTACATGTCTTTCAGTCTCTGCTAGTGAGCTGATGATCTGAATCAGGTGTGTTTGTTTAAGGAAACCACGAAAATGTGCAGAGCTCAATGTCATACACTGATAAGTCCATGCAGGGCCATTTCAAGATTAAGTCGCCTATTTGTTTGTGAATAAAGCTATGCTGTAACTTTGATTCGTATCGATTAAAAGGGAGTTATCTGTTGCCTAATATTACTACATCAATCATACTACATAATCTGGGGTCGCCACAGCGGAATGAACCGCCAACTTATCCAGCATATGTTTTACGCAGTGAATTCCCTTCCAGCTGCAACCCATCTCTGGGAAACATCCAGACACACTCATTCACACTCATACACTACAGACAATTTATCCTACCAAATTCACCTATACCACATGTCTTTGGACTTGCCAGAGCACCCGGAGGAAACCCACACAACCACAGGGAGAATTGTCCACACAGAAATGCCAACTGACTCAGCCGGGGCTCGAACCAGCGACCTTCTTGCTGTGAGGCGAATGTGCTACCTACTACACCACCGTGGCGCCTGCTCAATGTATTTAAATTAGTAAAAGAAATGGCTTTAATTTGAATCATACAGTATGTTTTTAAACTCACAAAAGTCATTTCTTTGTGAATTATCTGTTTTTGATACAGTAAAGGATCTGGCTCATGAGAGTCATTTCTTTGTGAATTGAGTGTGTAAACTAATGAGAACAAAGAGAGATTTACCTTACTGTATGCATTACATTCAATTGAGTCTGTGATCGATCATTCAGGTGAAACATGACTTTTCTCACTTTGATGCCAAATGTTGATCATTAAAATAAATATTATGATTAATCCGAATCTATCAGTATTTTTACACATGCGTCTGTATTGGTATTTCATGCTGGCTAAGAATCACCTTTCTGACAATCCGAGATCTGGCCAATAATGATTTTTTAATGAGGACTTTTGGCAGCACGTTAAAGAGACTACGCCAAATCATTTGCCACAACATTTGACAGGACAACCATTAACGGTGAGAATGTCAGTTAACAGTTGTTGGCTGAGATATATCTACCAGTTATTCTTCGATCTTGGAAAGTTGTCAAATGGCAGGCCACATAATCCTAACGTTTGCAGACACACATTCATGGTCAGAGGCAGAAAGAAGGATTAAGGCGTCTGTCTGAAGGAACGTGTTCTCTAAAAGGGAAACACGCGCAGATTGCGGTCGAACACATTTCAAATGTCATGCCTTAATGCTGGAGCAAGCAACTGAAGTTGCCAGTTCAATGTTGTGTTATCCTGAAAAGGTGGTCGGAGTCCCTGGGGATCCTGAACAATTTCTCATGGCTCACGTCCATCATGTTGCACAGTAGAGGGTGTTACAGATCACATCACAAGACCCATTTTCTTTTCTTTTCTAAATCAGGTCAGGGAAAGCACAGGAATGGCAGTTTGAGAGGGTTGTTACTGACTTGTGAAAATTCAGGGACCTCTTGAAGAGCAATAGAGTCTTCTTAAAAGAGAAGGCACTCCTAACACACACACACACAGAGACACACAGTGACAGATAACCGCACTTCTGCAAAGAAATCTGCGGTGGTTTAATTGTGGGTTTGTGCGGCACACTGTGATGGCCCGGCTCAAAATGGAGACTTTACTGGTGGTTAATTTAAGTGGATTAGGAGGTTACAGAAACTCATTTGGAAGGTCACAAGCAAACTTTGAAATACAATGGCTTGGATTTTCAGGCAATAAAATTCCAGATAAAGCGAAACCAACCGTTTTATCAGTAAGGCCATTTAATGTGTTATTTTAAGCAAAATGTGCTCAAGAACGTCCTGGCCCACATCTATTGTGCGGCATTTTTTGTTATATGAATTATCACTATGAGCTAACTTTTTGTTGTTTCCTTGAAAACACAGCAGTCTATTAAATAACAGATGACGCTGATAATATTAATGATCTCTTAAGTCAGTGTAGCACTGCTTTAATGTTATTGTAGTCTTTGCAAACTAAAAAATCTCAAAGTCCCCTGTGTGGTTATTCCACTGAACAGGGAAATATTCGCAAGACAATAAAGGAAAGGAGAACAGAGCTTTTCCTTCATAATCTTGTTTGTGTTTAACTAAATTTTAGTATTAAAGCAGAAAGCCTTTGCTCATTGTTCTCTGATTCCCCGTGGCTCTGTGTAGACAGGTGTTTCTCTTCTGGTGTTTCTTCATAACTCCTCTGAAGCCGGCATCAGCTTCCTTCTCTTTAATGTCTCTCTGTGATTAGACTTCAGCTGTTCTAGTCTTTTACTTGCGTTCAAAGAGACGGTGGTTTAATACTGTATGTGTTAATTTGCAAACTTCTGAGGTTCAAACGTTTGAGACCACAATGAAGATCTGGTATGTTTGAGATCTGGACCTAAACCAAATATTTAGGGAATTGTACGTGTATTATTTACACTGCTACAACAATTACTGTTATTAATAATTATTCCCACAAGCAGTGTGTTCGTTGTATGTTACTACAATCTTATCCAGAGTGTACATGTAGACTAAAATATTTGTATTAAAACAACTCAATGATTTCCAAGTACTGGGTTGCGGCTGAAAGGTCATCTGCTGCGTAAAACATATGCTGGAATAGTTGCTGGTTCATTCCACTGTGGCAACCCTTATCAATAAGGGACTAAGTCGAATGAAAATTAATGAATAACTCATCGAATATCATTATTTTTTTTACAGAAGATACACACTGTAACAATAGTCGTTCACTGTAACAATAGTTTGCATACTAAAAATCTTTTTGGGCATATTTAATACAATAATAATTTTATGATAAATTATAAGACTATTTAAGAATCCAAGTGTAGTCCCAAAAATCTAATTAAATGTAATTTAAAGTTTTATGCCTTACCACAATCCCTTAAACCACCCATTTATCAGAAAGAAGGTTCATTCCGAATATATTAAAATTTAGTATTCTTTTATATATTGTAACATGCTGGAATAATTATGTCGTTTGATTTTCGCAAAAAGACTTGGCTGAATGAAAAAGATTTTTTACTAACTATATTTGAAACAGTATAGCAGACACTTCATTTAATATGCCTTCTAAGTATTTTTTTTATGAATTAAAATTTGATGTGGATACCAAAATGGGACTTTTCGTGACTTATTATATTATTATCATGCCTATTATAGCGTAATTCTTGACTATTACCTTTACTGATGATCTTAGAATTTTGTACACCACTGTCTTTTTTTGTATTTAAGCATATTAGTTTTTTTTTTTTTTTTTTAAGTGAGATGCAGGCACTGAGACTGACTTTCCGCTCAAACAGTATGACTGATTTCCCCTCATAGGAATAGCTGTGCTTGCTCAGTAGACTATTTTAACATCAAAATCACTAAATGATTGCTGAGACTTATCTCTGCCCTTTAATCATACTCACATGCTGGCTAGTAATGGATGTGCCGTCATTAGAAAGAGTTGTAATCTACTTTATATTTCAATTAAAAGCACTCTTCTTTGATCAGTAAATCACTGATGTGTCCCCCCGTATTATAATGCAGCGGCAGAGATTTAAAAATAATTTCAGGTCTGGGGTGAGCGCAGTCAAACCCAGAGACACTTTCGTTCTCTGGTCATAGGGTCAAAGGATTCTTGACCCCGGCAAAACAGATTAATCTATTTCTGTGCTCAGTAATGCAAGTGTATGGCCTGAAAGCTTATAAATCCCGCATCTAGTGAGGAAATGGTCAAATGCAAAAACGCTCTGTCTAGTTTGTGCGATGATGGGGCTGTGTGTGTGTGTGTGTGTGTTTTCATGGGGTGGGGGTTCATTATGGCTCTCCAGTACTCCTGAAGGACAGAACGCAGAAGGAGCGCGCGGCTCATAATTAATGTGCGCATGGCAGGGCTCCAAAAAACCCAGCCGAAAATAAAAGAAATGCGTTTGATCCACCCGCCTGTCTTTAATGAAGTGCCTCCCTGTATGGGAGGCTAATTCTGGGTGAGATTTCAGCTTCATTACTGAAGGCGAGCGAGCTGATTCTCCAGCAGTGCACTGGAGGTGAGGTTTAGGTGGGACGCCCTGCATGGAGTCTCAATCACTGGTGTTTAAAGCGAACGCGCTGATGCTGCCTCGCTCTGTCTGCACAGAGAGGGATACTTCTTAATTTGTTCCTTAATAGAATTCATATTCAGCATCTCCAGGCATTAAGTAGCACACATTTGTCACAGGCTGAAGAGCAGATGAGTGGGCTAGATTTTATTAAGACATCAGAGTCAATACAGGAAACTCGTTTTTGTGCCAATCTTTCTCCATGTTTATTCTTTTTAACAAACAAAAAGCTAATTAGCACACATTTTCAGCTTATTTAGATTGCTTTATGATTCATTGTGATCAGTACCTCAGATGCTGCAGTATACCTCTTGAAGTGTTGAGTATGTATCATTTTTAATACATGTTTTGTTTTGGTTTTTTATGTAAATATCATAAAATTTTATTTATATTTTAATTAGTAATAACAATACTTTCATTATGGGTGGCGCAGTGGGTAGCGCTGTCACCTCGTAGCAAGAAGGTCACTGGTTCGAGCCTCAGCTAGATCAGTTAGCATTTCTGTGTGGAGTTGGCATGTTCTCTTCGTGTTCGTGTGGGTTTCCTCCACGTGCTCCGGTTTCCACCACAAGTCCAAAGACATGTGCTATACTGTAGGTGAATTGGGTAAGCTAAATTGTCTGTAGTGTATGTGTGTGAATGAGACTATATGGGGATTTCCCAGTGATGGGTTTTGGCTGGAAGGGCATCTGCTGTGTAAAACATGGATAAGTTGGTGATTCATTCCGCTGTGGCGACCCCAGATTAATAAAGGGAATAATAGGGAAAGAAAATAAATGACTTGAATACTTTCATTACATTGATAAATACATTACGTACACATTATATTTTCAATATGTACAACAATGTGAATTATTAATGATGTGGTTGTTGATTGTGTTTTAAGTGTGTTTTTGACATTTTTTAAATTGATAATTATCATGCGAAAGGTGCATGTATGACTTATTGGTATAGGACAACATTTTGCAGAGATGCAACTATTTGAACGCCTGGAATATAAAGATGCAAAAAAAATAAAATAAATAATAATAATCTGAATACTGCGTCCAAGGCATTCGAAAGTGAGTAAAAAATCTTTTTTAAAGCCTTTATTAACATGGATATTGTACAAAAAATAGAAAAAAAAAATCATTTCGGCAACACCTAATCACATTTACAACCTTCATCAGGGTAAAGATCACCTTTAAGGTTGTCCAATTCAGTTCTTACCAATGCATATTTCTAATTAGAATTGTATGTATAGATATATTGATATTTATGGAAGAAAAAGTACAAAATGTCTTCATGGAATATGATATTTACTTAATATTCTACTCATTTTGGCATAAAATGAAAATAGACAGTTTAGACTCATGCTATGCATTTTTGGCTATTCTCACAAATCGCACATTCACTGCATTACAGAAAAAGCATATTGGTGATATAAGTGTTCTATAATTTGTAAAGGTGTTTGTGCAATTTTATCTGATTAAATTCACATTTAAATGTATTGGTGTTTTAGAAAAAAAAATCTGTAATATTTTACTCCGCGTCATATCAAACCTGTATGACTTTATGCGAAACTCAAAATGAGATTTTTTTTTTGTCCATTCAGTAGCAGCCAGAGAGGAATAATGTTATTTAGCATCTAATTTAACGTCAGTCATACTAGTTTGAAACTACAATAAATGAAAGTGAGTGATGATATTTTTTATTTTTGGGTGAACTGTTCCTTTAACAGTCGTAATGACGACAATGCTGAACTGCATGTCTTACTGCGAAGGGCCTCAGCAGTGGGGGCTCTTTGGGGAGAGCAGCTTGGGGATAAATGACTGGATCTGGTTGGGAGACCCCAGGGACTGGGATTTAACGCCCAGGAAATAATCATGTTTAATTTAGCAAGCAGATGGCTCAGAGATAGGAGGCAAAACAGATCCTTAGACCTGCGGTTCTGCCACTTAGCTGCCTGGGGTGAGTTGAAGGTCCATACACGCACTCATACGCAACGTTTTATCACTCAACTTAGAAAATGGGCTACGCGTCACATTTATGTAAACAAGTGAAACTTCACCTTTCTAAACATAAACAACCACTAAAAGATGCCACTCCAAGCTATTTGCACGAGTGGGATTTAATTGGAACACACAGAGTCTTGGTCTCTACTGCGATGAGGAAAGAACAAGCACTTTATCTTCTGGAACAGCCTCAAAGAAAACATCATTTCCAAGCTAAAAAAAAGTATTATCTCTAAACCTGCAAGTTAGCAGATAAACGCAACAGGGAGAGGACAGGGCCAGGAACGAGACAGGCAGGGTGGCAATCATTGGCTGTTAGATGAGGGTGTACGTTTCTGAATGTCATGCAGCCTGAGGTGTAACAAGCCCTTTCTGCTTTGGCAGCACTTTGACTGGAGCGTGTTCTTACCTCAGGTAGTCCCTGCGACAGAGGATGAGATTGGCTTTGGTGTAGAGGGTGGAGCCCACCTCCCCCAGGCGGCAGTCACAGCAGGCACATTTCAGGCAGTCTTCGTGCCAGTATTTGTCCAGGGCCTTGAGCAGGTAGCGGTCTTTAATCTTACGGTTGCAGCCGGCGCATCCCTTCTGTTTTCCTTTGGGCTGGACGGAGAGCATCGGCACACCTGTGGCGATAGGGAGACAAACACAGAGAGCGTTGTGATTTACTGCCTGGCTAAACCGGTGACTTTTCATGTTCCGCGCTCTTTGATAAGGGTGGCGACACCGCTGAAGCTCGGCCCGCTGTTTCATATGCATTAGCCATGGATGCTCTTCTTGGCAGATAGGCGCGTGGGTCACTTTGGACTGCGTTCATCTGTCACTGCCCCCGTTAAAAAGAACAGATGTTATTTTTGGCCAGTGGCATGCACCCGTTTAATGGGGGTTTGAATGCATCTCTATGTCGGGATGCCCCAGGACCATCTCTATTTAGATAGCTGACAGAGGTATTTATGTTGTTTGGAAGATTACCCATGGCCCTATTTCATCAGCATGAGAACTGTTGGCCATGCTAAAAGCCTCCCGTGGGCTTTGTTTGGTATAGATCAACATTAACCTTTTAGAGCACTGTTGACCACAAGAAGGCTGCTCTCAGCTTCCAGTGAGATACGCTATGGCCTAAGTGCCTTGCAGACACGCGCACACACACACACACAAACACACACTCTAAAGCCTGATCTCCTTTTACACTCGCGCTCGCTGCATTGCGACTAGCGAAGAGTAACCAAACCGGCTAAATTGCCACGCTGTCATGTAGCCTCCCCCCTTTAAGCATGCCTTTTAGCCTCCTAAAGGACAAATAAAGTCCATTTAATAACTGCACTAAACACTAATAGTCTATCTGCGGTCTGACATTTGTGTGTGGACTAAAAGCCGCCCCCGGGCCAGAGCTGGTAACACTGGCACTCGGCACCCCTCTGCCAGCACTAACAGGTCTGCCACAGCTGAAAGCGCAGGACAACAGCTCTTAAGACACTCTCTCCCACACTGAGCTATTGATCCGTCTAATAGAACGCACAGCTAAACCGGCACTCTCCCTCTCTCTATACCTCTCTTTTGCTCTCTGCTTTCAAAACACATTTCTCTCAGAAAGCCCTGTGTGATGCCCCCTTTGACACCCCCCTCATGCCTCCTCCCCCCGTCATTCAGCAATATATCAGGCCCCGGATGGTCAAACCATTAAAAGCCCCCAGTCCTGGATGGAGACAAACCTGTCTGGACAGAGGGCATTTGATTCAAGCATTAGCCATTTTACAGTTTTATAGTACCGAAAAGCGTATAAATACTCTCCACACAAATATCCTAAAGAATGTTGATTTGTTTGGGAGCGTTAAAAGGGGATGATGTCCAAGAAATTTTAATTCAGTGAAAAATTGCTCAAACCAAGACTACATTTTACATTGAGGTCCAGTGTTTTCACTGTATGGACAACAACTCCACACTAAGAAAAGTTGTCAATGAACATATTGTTTTTTTTCTTGTTTTGTGAACTATCCCTTTAAATTCTTATTTTCTCAGTATCATCATGTTTATATAATGCTTGTGCTTAGCTTATTGTTAGTGCATTTGTGTATGAGACTAGATGTCCGTTAAGAGTATCCTGATGGCAGAGGTCACAGGCAGCAGCTCTTGTTCAGCTCCGGCTTTAATGTCCGGTAATGGCTCTACTGTACATGATCAACAAATGTACGCCAGTGGGCATGAACTCCATTATCCAGTACCCCGCATGCAACTCTCAGCATATTAATGTTTTTTTTTTTTTTTTTGGAGTGTGTGTATTCTCCTCTAACTGGACTAACCTTGCATTGTACTCTGAAAGGATGTTTAGTGCTCTCCCGGGTTGGACAATATGCAGAATATTTTGAAACTTAAAACCAAACTGTTTTAGTTACATATTGTAGTGCGTTCAGTTGAACTGGACTTCCTTACACTCAAACTCTGTATCACATTCTGCATTCGGTTTGTTATCTCCGTTCCAATTAAGGGATTTAATGAGAATTTAAAAGACATTCTCAATTCCGATTAGTGCACTCATTCTCTATGTGCTGCACATACAGTATTCACTAACTATATTCAGATTTGTTCAGTGATTCTGGACTGTCCACACATCAGTGGTGCTATGAATATAATATAATTAGCATTTCCTCGGTTATAAAATGGGGTAAAAATGTGAGAGCACTCAGGAAAGACTGAAAAAGAGAGCGAGGGAGAGGGCAGGAGAGCAAGGGCTTGTTAGTTAAATTTATGACTTGGATGTGAATAAGAGCTCTGGTGGTATTCAACCATCTTATTTCTTTATCAGAACTGGAAAAAGAGGGAAGCTAATTGGTCTAGCGCCACTGATGGGAGCCATCAATTAGCCGTGCGCTTCCCCCTCCAGCTTCCTCCCCCGTCCCCCCTCCGGCCCCAATACGGGCCCCTTGAAGCCGCCGCATTAGGATCACAAAACTCGCTATAAATACCAATGTTCAGTATAAATGAAGGTAAAAAGCCTTTAAATTGAAGCCACACTAGCTGAGGGCGGTCGTTTTCTACCTGCATTTCATGGCTTGTTAGAGGTGCACTCTGCAGGTATGCCAACAGTGCTCTCCTGTCAGCCTTCTACAGAACTAGAAACAGTCTTAATGAGGAGAGAGAGAGAGCGCTCGTCTGCGAGGAAAAAAGTGTGTCTGTGTTTGTACGTGAGTGTGCGCATGAGACGGAAACGAGCTTGGGAATCAGGCTCCTTCAGTTCCCCAAGGGATGGCACAAAAATCTTTAATTTGCCTTTTATGACAGCTAATTAGTTATTCTATTCAAAATCTTTGCTTTAAATAAGAGAACTAATTATACACAAAGGTCGTTTCCCCCACCTCAGGAGAACCACACATAATTGGTTTAGGCCACCCCCTCCCCGCTTTCCACCCACCTTTTAACAACTCACATGTTGGTTGAAGAAAAAAGTTAACAGTAAAGAGCTTAACCCTTTGTGTTGTAAACCACTCAAGGCTCGTGTGTGAGAAACCTCGGAGCGTTCCCATTCTGTAATTACCTGGATGGATTCAGGTTTGTGGGTAACTGAATGGCAACGTCATGTTGTGACAGGTTTCCTAACCCAAATTCAAGGCGGCTAACGCTTTCTGTCTCACCAGGCTAGAGCAGCAGCCTCCAGGATGAGTTAGTTGATATGAGGAGCGCTGTATTCTGTCTGAGCTAATCATCTTGTTTCTGCCATCTCGGAGAAACCTCTTGTTGTTTTCCCAAAAAAAGAAAAAAGTCAGCTGAGAAAGGCTTTAGAAGCCCTATATAGCCTCAGCACATTTTAAACCTGAAACGACAGAGTAAATGACTGAATAAAAGTACATAATGTTGACTCTGACATCAGCAAACTGGTATTTTGGGGTTTATACAGAAGAGTGCACCTGTCATCATTCTTTGCACAGCCTGGAATCTCGGTTGTCGACCCTTCCCCCATTTCTGTCCTGCAGAACAAAAAAGGGGAACATTATAAACGGAGACGCAAACTGAGGAGGCAGCTCCCACTTAATCCAATCCATTTAACAGATACAAGTGCTGCTGACCTTCCTGTGTCATTCCATGTCACAAAAAAAGCATATCCTGCTATCTGCCACTTGATTCATATCCTAACAGTAGATGCGTTTTATTTTTTTTCCTTCAAGAGGCAACATTTGCCTTGTCAAACATTTCTCCCAAACAAATAGAAAGGAGGGAAAGAAATCATTCGCTATTAGTAATTGGTGTGCACCCTGTCATCCGCCTTTTTTCTGCCCATCCACCCTTTAAAGACCTTATCTCAGTCGAATATGTACGGATGCGTTTTTGCATTTGAAACTGTCAGACCATGTACTTTCCATTATAAAGATAGGATCCGGTTTCTATGTAGGCCTTCATTTCAAGTTCCATTTTTGTGGATATCATAAAAATCAAATCAATGGTACCCTTTTGATGTATTTAAGGTTTAGAGCAAGAGGGAAAAAAAGTCAAGGAATCGTTTTAAAGCATTACAGCACAATTATAATATCTTTGGGGGGAGATTTTAAGAGAGAAGGATTTGTTTGTCTTTGTAGTCAGTTTCTTTTTCCTTTATTGCATCTTTTAATGAGCACACAGTTGAAAGCCAGAGATGATGCAAACTTTACTGTATGCAGGGTCACTGTTATTAGATCTGATTAATTAGCAGGACACCTCAGTGTGAGGCCTCTCCATGGGGGCAGGTGAAGGGGCCGCTGGGGTATTAGGCTTGAATGTGAGATCATAAAGAGTGTGACTGATTGGACTGTGCTTGCCATTCTTACAGGAATGTTTTAATGTCTCTTAAGAATGTTGCGTAATGTTGCATTATTTCCTCACCCAATAAACCTCTATGATGTTGATTTTTTATTTTTTTTGCATATTTATAGTTTGTGATTGTATCATAATTGTTGTTTCAATGACATGTGAGCTGACATTAAGCATGTCATTCCTTAGCAAAACAAAAATGCCTTTAGAGCACAAAAGAATTCCCTGCTAATAAGCGTATTAGAATGCAGTTAGAATGACCTTATAATTTGAGGTATGAAAACTAAAAATGTGGCTGTATATGTTTTTATATTTATGATGAAATAAAGCTATGGTGTCACAAGCAAGAGTGTGTTTTTGCAAATGTAAGTTGATTTTTATACACCACTTACATTTTAGACTCAGTAATGTTTTTACTCTCAAATAAAAGCCCAAACAGAAAACTTTAGCACATCAGATTTGATGTAATAGTTTTAAATTAAATATATTTTTTTCAAATAAATGAATGACTCATTGATTCAATGATGGATTTGTAATTTCTTTTTAGTATTTGGTTTGTTTTTTAATGAATCTGCTATTTTGAATTTATGTTTTATTTATGTGTAAATGTATATGTATAAATTTATATATATATTTTTTTTGTGTAGACAATATAGGCATGTATGTATGTATGTATGTATGTATGTATGTATGTATGTATCTATGTATGTATACACGCACACAACTGTTCTGTCTGGTTCTCGAATAGCCATGAGATATTCTGCAATATCAGAACTCGTACAGCCTCCTCACCCTTCTGTATTGCTCTGACCACATAGAGTGACAGCAGATCAATAAACTCACTACCGCTTGACAAATATTGCAGCTGTTGGACAACATAACTTTTGAGGCTTTTTTTAGTCGATAATGTAATTGTTTAGATTGCAACTATGCAGTTTATTTATAAGGATAGTACCTATTTTACATTTTTATAATTTCGTAGATACAGTGCGTCAGCATCTATCAGCCTGTCATGCTGAGCAAAGACGGTTGACGTTGTCCATCCACATAAGTGGTCTCTGTGACAGAGACCACATAAGCCCTTAGAGGAGAAAAGATCAGTGTATTTTCCAATGACAGCTGATCAAAACATTATTCAACTGGTAAGTGACATTCAATCTCGTGTGAAGTCGATCTCTCTTTTTTTTATGTTACAGTGCTGTATTTATACCATAGTAATTGTAATGTATTGAGCGTGAGATGGGACTCACATATCAGGAATGTATGTATTTTGTGTTGGTCACTCTTTGTATAACCCTGGGTTACTTTTAGGTTGGCCATCTGTTCGTTTCTAATGAGTCTCCTGTTTTCGTTACTGCAGACTAGTTCAGTAAAAAGACAGAAAGAAGAAATGGCCGCATGTGTATATCGTTTTTCCATATCACAAACACAACAGTAATCTGGTAGTGTTGGCATTGCTTTGGCTTTTCCAGGGTTAATTTTCGTGATCTCCTGATTGCAATAGACAGAGAACAACAGAGAAATACTGGAAAATCTCTGTAGACTGATGGTATTTCATGCCGTTCAGCCTTATAATCTTAAAATGTGAGCTAAATCACCCGTTTTGTCATCACTTTAGATATTGCACTAGAGAATCATTCAAATACTAGCTCTAATGTGATGTTTGTGAATTAGTAATAGTTTGTACTGTTCTGACATCTGATGTGAATGCGGGAAGAAAGTAGTTCCTCTTACAAAAGGGTTTTTAAACTCTAAGTGGTAGATTTTCTTTGTTAAATGCACGATTATTATTATTATTATTATTTATTTATTTTTTTAATTTTTTTATTAATATTGAGATAAATTTCATGTTACATCACACATACCCTAATAGTATTTATGAACTGGCTGTTTCTGTTTATTAAAAATTAAAATTAAATTTTCAGTACATCTTTCATAAAGTAATAGTATTTCGTATAATAATTTGATGTTGAAAAATGCTGAGTATGTGTTAGCAATGTTTACTGACTGGTTACAATGTTATGTAATTAAATGCCAACAGCAATGACCTTTTATACTAAAATGGACCAAAATAAGGTTGTTATTGAGGACAATAAATTTCATTTCAATTACACCATATATATCGCAAGCAATAAATTCAATGAAGCATCTCGACATTCCTTTAATACTAGCTTTAAAAAGTGATGGCTTTGAATTAGTAACAGAGGCTTAGGCTCAGCTCTTTAACTGTCTTAAGGTTTGAATCCAAGACAGAAGGAAGAATTTGCTTACACAAAGTGGTTTAAGACACTCAACTATGTTTTTTTTTCTTACTTGTGCGGTCAAACCTTCTTATAAAAGAAATATAACACTCATTGTTGACTAATATTGCTCTATATTAACACAACTGTGATTAGCTATGGCACATTGCTATGAGTGATATTGCCCAATCACACTGTACATGTTTGGAACAGTATTAGTAAATGCATTCCTTTTTCAGTGCAATGTCAACGTACTGTATGAATTTTGGGCAAATATAAACATGGCTTTATGCTTTGTGAGGGTCTGCATATGGATCCCGCAGTGCCCTTAAATGAACCTCGACGGCATAAAGCATGACCTCAAAACATCTGAAAAAGGGACCAATTTAGAGGAACAAAGTGTCGGAGACTTGAACTACAGATGTATGAGGGATTACAGGCAGTCATCTGTCGCAAAGCTGTTGGCATGATTTTTCATGTATGACAGCCTCTGGTTATGACAGCAGCAATGCATGCATGGAGCCCAAGTGTTCTCCAAAATATTAAACCCCAGCAGGGAATGAAAAAGTGTCTTAACTGTTTTCAGCGGCAGGCGAGATCGAACATGCAGTCCAAAGAATAGCTTAACTGAAACGGAAATGATTCCAAAAGCAATGTAAGCTTAGAGGCCTTCATTGTTTTAAGGTATAGGATGCTGAAAAGAGGCAAGAGAGTGTTTTGGAGATGAGTGTATTCGGTGGTTGAGACAGATTGGACCAGAAGGCCACAGTGTGACAAATGAAAGCTGATCAAGCCATGGGAGGTTGTAGTCTTTGATTGAGCTGAACCATTTGCCAGAAGGGAGTCTTGGTGGTGACAGGGATGGGAGAGGTCTGTGATGATATTAACTGCATGTCTCCAAGGCATGTGATGAAGATGATCTCTGTGGACTTGATAAGCACTTGCAGCTTACCCCGAGAGAGGGCAGATGCAGTTTCCTTACTGAATGGATGGGATTGATATTTTGGTTGAGGTTTTTGGAATTAAATAAGGCCTGGTGGGGATGTGCAAAAATATGTTTTAAAAAGTCAGCTAGTTTGGGGTTTTAAAAGCCAAATCAAGTGATCAAAGCCTAAAATAAATAGGCTGATTTTGGATTCACCTGAACCCTGGTCATGTGTTTTAAGGGGTTGTTTTATACAACATGCTCTTGCGTTCAAATACAGCAAGACTACAATATATGACATTTAAAAGCTTTATATATGTTTTGGAACAAATTAAGAGACCACTTAAATATTTATTAGGTATGGTTTTAGGTAATATGCTAATCTTGCTTTTGTTTTGTAAAGGTCTGATAACATTTCTTATTTTCAAACAAAACTTTTCCATTCAGAACATTTTTATTTATTTTTTGAAAATGACAATTGTGACGTTTGTGAATTAGTAATAGTTTCTGCTGTTCTGAAGTGAATGCGGAAAGTAGTTCCTCTTACTAAAGGGTTTTTAAACTCTCTGTGTTTGATTTTCTTTGTTATATGTGCGATTATTATTATTTATTTATTTTTGTTAATATTGAGATGCATTTCATGTTACATCACACATACCCTAATAGTATTTATGAACTGGCTGTTTCTGTTAATTAAAAATTAAAATTAGGTATTTAGTAGGTATGGCTTTAGATAATATGTTAATTTTGCTTTTGTTTGATAAAGGTCTGGTAACATTTCCTATTTTCAAAGAAAAATATTTCCATTCAGAATTTTTTTTTATATATTTTTTGAAAATGACAATTGGTCAAATTAATGTTTAATGTGTTGTGAGTGATCAAACAGATATTGAATTCATAACTCTTCTGAAATAACCTTGGTATTGTGTCATCTAATAATTATTTTGAAAATATGGCACCGTTGTGTTATTTCATGCACAGAAATGCTCTAAAATGACAGTTCTTGTTATTTGAAATGGCAAAATCTTAAAAATTAACTATTAAAAGGTGTATGTTTTAAGAGGCAGCATTTCTAAAAGGGTTTTACTGTAAGCCAGAGCACAAATCACACTTATTATTTAAAATTTTTAAGTGCCAGCCCATAATGCCAATCCTGCATGAAAACTATTTAAAACTAACAGACCATTTGAACACTACCAAGAACTTGTCAAATTTTTCCAAAAAAAACAAAACAAAAAAAACTAACCTTTAACTTAGATAAAGCTATGTATGGGAGGCTGTTCTGTGTGTAAGCTGTGCAAACTCTGTGGCCATGGCAATCTGGAGTAGAATTTGTCAGCCAGCCACTGTGGAGGTTAATGGGGAACTGAGGCAGATGTCCTGCCATTGTCTGCGTGAATCAGTTCCTTTTAATCAGTCAACATCATTACTGTAATTGAGCCTGTAGACACTCATTCTCCTTTACCGCCAAGACAAAACACATCTGGTAATAATGTCAGGTAGAATATGCCAGCTGAAACACAGACATATGAATAAAGAGCTTGATCCTAGTTGATAAGCCCTGTGCAGAATGGTCTGGAACGCATTGATTTGTGTGTTTGGTGGACATCATTTGGCATATACTGTAATAGGAGAACAGAGTATGCAGCTTGTGGGCAAATTAAGGTAAAGCAGTTGTGGACACAATTAGCTCTGTGTATGAAATCAGGCTTAGCTTGCTATGATTACTATATAATTAACACCCCGGAAGAGTTTGGACAAGGAGTAAATTTGACTGAAAGAAAGATGAAGGAAAAGAGGGGGAAAAAAG
Organism: Danio albolineatus; assembly: GCA_903798035.1. Taxonomy (NCBI): domain Eukaryota; kingdom Metazoa; phylum Chordata; class Actinopteri; order Cypriniformes; family Danionidae; genus Danio; species Danio albolineatus. The sequence continues at coordinate 937,972 of CAIGQQ010037820.1, read as the reverse complement.
ACTCTTGGCTGGCACGACCAGTGCGGTTGGAACGAGGGTGCCGTTCATTAATATGATGCACTTTCACAAACTTTAGCAGCCTGCTGCCGCTAATAAGCCCCGGTGAAACGGAGCAGCACTGCTCCCTCACAGTGACCCTGGCAGTGCCCAGGATAAGGGAGGGTTTTGTCTCCAGGAATAATTGCTCTTTTCACATGTTACAAGTGTCCTGACCCCTGCGGTCAGCAGCCACTTTCCCCGAGCATAATTACTTCTGATCCGGCCCAAATGAGGCAGCCGCATTAGGCCTGCAATAACACTGGCCCAGCTTCAAGCAAAGCAGCGTGGGGAGTCTGAGCAGAGCAGGGCCTGGAAACAGGGGGTTTCTTTTCTCCAGGCCCTGGCGGTCATTTCCATCACGTCAGAGGTGCATTTCTTACACTTGCAGTCAGCGTTAGGACCCAAGGCCTTTTCTCTCCCTCTCTCTCTCTCTCTTTGTCTAGCATGAGGAGATTGAGAGGCTTACTAAACACATTGTTAGCTCCTAGTGCCCTGCTAAAGCTTTGGCTAACAGATGCGATTCCAATTAACGGATAACTTCATTAGCTTGTGTGTGCGTGTTATTTATTTATTTTTTTTTTCTCTACACTTTTCTTTCTCCTATTAATTTTAATTTATTCACATGGGGTTAATTAAAAGAAATGTATCAGAGAGATATGCAACAGCTATCTAATTAAATTCATTACTGCTTATTTTGGAGACGTGCGAAAACTGGCAGTGTTATTGCAAGAGGCAAGTTGTTCCAACACTTTGGCGCCCGCTTGCTAGCATGGTGAGAAAACAGCTCTGGAAGGTGAGCAGCCGACAGACCAGAATCAGAAAAGCTTGTGCGAAAGAAGAGGAAGAGCATGCCCGACTCTGGGGTTAGAAGAGTTTCAGAGGAACAATCAGTCGCTCGATAGAGAAAGAATAGGGAGGTGTGTGACCCCAAATCCAGCTAATCGAGCGTCACCAGTCTGGAAGTTGTTCTCTACAGTAGGCCCGCAGTGCACGTTTGTTTTAGGTCTTCATTTAGACGGAGCTCGGAGACGGCAGCTTTCCCATTTACTCCACCAGAAAGCATAAACTGTCAATATCCCCGCTGATGAATGACTCTTCATATATATATGAACTCAATTCATTTCCCCCCCTCTTTTCCCACAGATTGCATTTGCATCTGAATAAAGGAATAAACCCATCTATTCTCCCTCCAGATCTTTTCATACTTTGAGGGAAAAAAATAATAATAAGGACAATCTTATCTGCTACTTCATGACTCCTGGCAAGAATGTAACCATTAGCACTGTCAGAGCCTCTTTCCGCCATCCGTCGCACAATGATGCCCCAACACTTTTTTTTTTAGCCAACATTAAAAATGCATTTGGCTAGGCATAAATGTAGGCCTTCTAAAGTTTGTGTCACTCCCAAGGTTAGGGAGTGATGTATGAATTTCCCCTCTCCCCGGCAATTACTACACATTTAGCGTTTCAAAAGATATGCCAGGAGACAGGTGTGCCATTCAGAGCCATGCTGCAAGGTGGAAAATGGAGGAAACACCATGCAGCACTACTCCGTTTAGAGCTGAATAATGCAAATCCACCACAGGAGGTATTTGTTTGGTGTGTGGGGCCTCTGTGTCACTCGAACACTCTATCAGATGTCCGTCTCCTTATGGGGTAAATAATAAAGCAGGGTTTGCATTGCAACAGTTGCACTTCTTTTTTTCCAAGGATTTTTTTTTTGTTCCACAAATTGCATCAGAACCAGCATTTACTGTATCAGGATTAATCAAGCAAACATTTTGTGGCATTAACATTCAGGGTTAACTATTAGCAGTCATCTGACAAGTTGCTACGATTTCTCAACATCAGAGTGTATGAATGTAAACTTCAGGACTATTCCAATGTCACTGCCAATGTGCATTTAGATTTATCACAACAAAATTAGTGTTTTGTGTAAACTTTTTGTTGTTTATTGATGCACGGTTTTGGCAGATGGTGGCAATTTCAGTTGTTAATGTAGAACAATATTGTATATTTATCATAGAACATGTAACTTAAATGTCTAGGTTAGGCAAGGGAGGTTTAATAGCACACTTCATACATAGTGGTAATTCAAAGTGCTTTACATAAACAGGAATAAGAGGGATCTAAAAATAAATAATAAAAATGATGAAAAAAAAACAGATAAAAGAATGAAAAGCAAACTAAAGACACAATGGTGCGATCTGTCTGACTGTCTCATTCAGTAAAGGCTATGTGTTTTCATTCTTGATTTGAATGTGCCTAAAGTTGGAGCACATCTGATCATTTCTGGAAGCTGATTCCAACAACGGGGCTTGTAGTAGTTGAAGGCCGATTCACCCTGCTTTGACTGAGCTCTTAGAATTTCTAGTTTATATGACCCTAGTGATCTGTTGGGTTTGTATTCGGTCAGCATATCTGTAATCTATTGAGGTCCTAAGCCATTTAGTGATTTATAGACAAGTAGTAATACTTTTAGACAAGTAGTAATAATAGAAATCTCCTTTTATACTTTCATCTAGCTTAATGCTAATGTCATCCAGCTCAATGCTAATGTCATAGGGATTTATGCCTTAAATTGAACCCCTTGGTGATCATTCTGTTGGCAATTAGCATAAAAATATTTAATTGATAAACTTAAAAATAAGTATTTATCACCTTCACATAAAAACTGGTGTTTGTGTTTTTCTGAAGTAGTTTGGTGTTGATTTACACGTTAAGGCCATCCAAGGTTTGGGATTTTGTTTCTTCAATAAAAAATTTAAGTTTTAGCGTAAAAATATTTTGAGAGTAAAAAAAAAAAAATACTCATGGCTTCTTTTTTGATTTTACGTCATTACACCATTATTGTCTAGCGTTTGAGCCTTCTGCTCCTGACATGGATGCAAACATGTGAGCTGATAATTTTGACAGAGAGGGAGGGCATTTGTTGTAGTGTTCATCAAACTAATACTTATAATGGATACTGTAACCTTCATAAAAATAGAAAGCATAGAGTATCAGCACACTTGAGTTTGCATCCATGTTTATGCAGTATGCGTCAGAAATGCATCTTGTGCTTCAGACTCATTCAGTCATGAACACTCAGAGGACCGTTTGCCAGGGCTGTGGGATAAGAAGTGAATAATGTTGAATTTCTTGTTTTTTTTATTTTTCACTATACCTTAATGTATCATCTGGAGCAAAGGGTATTAGTTTTGCTTTGCCTGTACAGTTATTTATTTATTTATTTTTTGACTCTCAAAGTGCCAGTAGCCATTCATCTGCAATGTGTGAATCACCAAGGACATTTTTAATGAAGAAAACAGAAGTTACCTACATTTTAGCTGGCCTGAGGATGGGTAAATTAACTTTCTTTTTCAGTGAACTCTCTAATTTTTATATATTAATATCAGCTATTATGTGTTACTGTCCATAATATGAAAATAATTATTAGCTACAGTACTGTACTCTGCCAGAATAATTTTTTTTCTCTCTTTGGGTAGATTTAAGGGTAGGATCTAGTCATAATTAGCTTTAAAAAAGGCCTGTTATGTCCTCATTTATATGACACGCTCAGATGACAAGTAAATGTGTGTGCTTCAGCACTGAGAGCGCTATGATTGAATGGCCACACATCATCCAAGGTTACTGTTGCTGGAGAATTCAAGAGTTAAATCGAATAGCCACCCCATTATAAGCTCCAACCGTGCACGGGAGACAGTCGTGTTTATACGTGTCAAGAAAGGGTAAAAAAAATCAGTGGCCAGCAGAAAGGAGGCTGGACGGCATTATTCAGCCTGTGCACAGTTTCCAATTTCAATTAAAGCCAAGCAGAGTGGCCAAGCGTTGGACCACAGCTGCCACTCTAATGGATCAGAACCCTCACACTGAACATTGATTAAATCAACCTCACCAATACTGTGTCCTTCCCCTTTAAGGAACAATAGAAACTAACCGGCAATCACTGCCTTTAATTAGGTATTCAAGATTTGATTTATCGAAGGTCAGCCAATGAGTTGTGGAAGTTAGTATCTCATTAAGTGGACTGAGTTTCCATTAGCCAGCTTCCCTCCAGTGCTTTCTCTAACAGCGTCCTCTCTTATATGTTGTGGCTTTTTTATTAAAAAAAAAAAAGGAATAGATTTTAATATCCATGTAATATTTGGATGGAATGTGTTTACACAGGCTATATTGGATTTCTCTCTCCCAACTATTTTCTTAAGCACTTTACATGAGGTTTGTTATTATCGGTTTGTGGCATATATATATATGGAAAGCTTATTGAGCTGGTGTGGGGGAGGTGGGGGGGGTTGTGATTTCATTATGTCGTCCGGGTAGAAAGGGAAAAGGCCTACGTGTTTCCTATATTTACAACAGTGACCTAGTCAGAATGGGTCAAATATTGATGAAAAGAATCCCTAGATTTAAAAAAATCTAAATAAAAAACATGAAGGTAGGGTAACTATAACAAACAGTTTGGTTTATTCTTGAACAATAGAGTAAAAACTTTGTCTGCAATAATGATATAGCATGAAAGTTAAAAAATAATGTAAAAAATATTACATGGATAAAAATTACATCTAAAATACTTTTTTCTACTGTTTATTAATTTGTGTGTGTGCATAAGCCATCCATCCATCATCCATCACATCAGCAAAGTGTCATTTCTGAAGGATCATGTGACTGATGGCTGGAGTATGTTGAAAATTCATATATAGAATTTTAGGTATTATATATTGAAATCCGGCGGCACGGTGGCTTAGTGGTTAGCACTGTTGCCTCACAGCGAGAAGGTTGCTGGTTCGAGCCCCGGCTGGGTCAGTTGGTGTTTCTGTGTAGAATTTACGTGTTCGAGTGGTTTGCCCCCATGGTCCAAAGACATGCGGTTTAGGTTAATTGAATGAGCTAGATTAGCTGTAGTGTATGTGTTTGAATGTGAGAGTCTATGGATGTTTCCCAGTACTGAGTTGTGGCTTAAAGGGCATCCACTGTGTAAAACATATGCTGGATAAGTTGGTGGTTCATTCTGCTGTGGCGACTTCTGAGCAATAAAGGAATTAGCTGAAGGTAAATGGATGAATGAATATATTGAAATCTTGTATATTTGCACAAATAACTAAAGCCAAGCACAAGTTACATTAATAAAATAAATAAGCTCATCTCATGGTTTTTAAAATATCCAGCAATGCACACACACACATCTAAACAATACTGTTAACTGCAAAATTGTATTCTTTCTGCTTATAGAGAACATGATTTTTATTGTTTTCAGAAAATACAACACTAAATATATATATATATATACATTTGAGTGTTTGTAGCTGTTTAATCTAAAAGCATTAAAATCACTAGTTTGACTATCTTCCTCACTCCAGGAATGACGAATTGAATCATATTGAACAGTGAATCATTACTCATTTAAGAATTCATCGCGCTGCACTCTGCTATTCAGTAATCTCCAACAGCTCCATTGCAAAACACAGATGCATATCAGCTATAATGAGGGCTTGAACTTCAACAGCACACCGAGACATGCTGCGCACATGCATTCAAACATGTAAACATGCATGGTAAATTTATTCTGAACATGCAAACCAATTGCACAGAGACATATACAAGCACGCCCATGCACACGGCAAACACCTATCCATGCAGGTGTGCACACATGCTCACATACCCATGTACCGACAAAATACACCATCCAAAAAAACAACAAAACGGTTATCAGTGCGTGCCTGCAGTTCTCCGGTAAACACACTCCTGCGAATATGTATCCAGGGAGCATTTCAGGAGGGATTAAAAAAGGCCTTCCAACTAATAGGCATAATGGAAGATCAATGAATAACAAGATGGAAACTCGCATGCATAAACAGACCCGGTTACAATTATGCCACAAGATTCTATTTCTGCATTAATCATTCATAACTGCATTACGCTCCCTCATAAACATTCACAATGCAACAAGGCTTTCCCTTTCTCTATCAAAAATACCATGTCTGGCATCTTTTCATAGTATCTCATCTGAGTTGGATGATATTTACAGCGAAAAAGTCAAGGTGTGCACAATCGCAATTTTTTTTTTCCTATAAAGGCAAGACTAATGAACGGCTATGATACCCTGAGCTGCACTTTCTAACTTCATTAGAGGCAAATGTGGATATCAGTGTAGGTATCATTAGAAAAAGCTTTTATCAAGTTACAGAATGTGATAAGGTTAATGAGGAGTTTATAAAAGTGTCTCTGGCGGACGGAAAGAGCTGGCAGGGAGGACGAGACCTTAAGCAAAGTATGCTAGTCATTTATTTCATTAGCATGGCCACCTGTACTTTTTTTTTTTTTTGAAGGGCTGAACCTTTTAAAACAAGAAGGTCATGCCAAAAAGTAACATTCAAAAGTGCAGCAGCAGAACTTGGTCTTGAAATTGCGTGCATGAGCTGTAGGTCACGGCGCTGTTCTTTACCTAGCTCTATAGGTCGCAGTCAGTGGTAAAGTAACATTCCTAGAGCGTCATAGGACAACGAGAAATGAAGAAAGGAGGGAGAAAAAAATAAACAAATAAATAAATACAGGAATGGAAGAGGAACTGATGAAATGGAGCCAAGTGTGACGACCTGCTGTAAGAGAAAGTGGAGTGTGTGTGAGTGTGAGTCTGATCGTGTGTGTGTGTGTGTGGGTTGGAGGGGGGAGAAAGTGATCACACAAAAATGCAATAGACGAAGCAACTCACCCTTGCAGCGCGACGTGCTAGCAAGAGGTGCTGCGACAAGGTGACACGAGGGAATAACATGTGGTCTAAAGACCAAAGGAAAGTAAATTAAAAACCACCTAGTGTAAAATCATCAATATGTAGCTGTATCCCTCTTTCAGCAGAGCATATGTACTATTACTTGGAGCATGTCCACTGGGAGAAGCTACTGTTGTAGAATTCCAGAGCAGTGCAAATTTGAAAAGAAAAAGACTGCTATTTCTACAGACATTGTAGCACAAGTGCAATATTATAAAGTTTTTTTTTATTTTATTTTAAGATAAAGCTACAATAGGCTAGAGCAGGCTTGAGTAAATGTGCTTTATACAAAACACTTAGATATTGTTTTCTCTTCTTCCCCCCTTTCTTTTGAACACTGCACCTGTCGGCATTCGTCTCAGGACTCAAGGTGAAAGATAAGGTTGCTTCGAGACATTTTAAAAGGTAGCCTAAAAATGACGATTCATCTCGCTGGCAGCATGTCTGAGGATGTTATAAAAGGTTTTCTGTGTTCCCAATGCTTCAGTGATGGACTGTACGTCCTTGGAGCTTTTCAAAAATCCCATGTTTATTGGAATTATTTAGCAAACTTGCCAATAACTACATCTTTACACAGGGAAATAAAAGCAAGACTGTGAAGGATTCGTAAAAAACATGCTGTCATGACAGAACATATGGATACAACGTGAGCCTTAGCCAGCTCCCTTGAGTTTCGAAGAAGTGTTTAGACATGTAAACGTGTGGGGTGTGGGTTTAATAAGTGTTTGTATGTAAGGGACTGGGATCGAGCTGGTTCTGATGAGCACAGCCGTTCGCATCATAGACATGTGAATTATACCTTTAACTCTCGCTAAAACCTTAGTCTATATTCAGGTCCCCTTTGAGTTGTGGTGAAATGATGGAAAATGATATACATCTGCAGTCACTGATGTGAGAAAGCACAATTTGATAGTGATCAAGTGCCTTGGGATAGGGACTGAAATAGGTTTGGTGAAATGTACATTTATTTGATCACGTACGATCTACTTGAATCTGACTCTTGTTTAGTTTAATTCTCATTATAATGGAGGAAACGTTAGTCCCGGGTCCTTTGATGAGGTGCCCCAATCGTAAATTTGGTACTGTGTCCCCAGATTTTAAGCAAAGGCTCTGCATGCAATTATGGTAAAACAGTATGGCCAGCTGTCCAATTTTGTGCTGTTGAAAGGGAGGCATCACCTTGTAATGTTTAACATTTCAGCCTCATCAGAATGTGTCCAACCATCATGCATTCAAAACATGGCAATTTAAGACCACACAGCAATGACGGATCTCTGTGTTGAGGACACATCAGTTGCAGATATATTGAACTGTAATTGCATCAGGAGGAATGTTTATAAAGTAGGAATTTCTTCAGGCTGAAGCAATATAAGTGGCAGGAACACAAGCATTAGGCCCCGAATCCAAGCGCAATATTGCAAGAGACCCAGGGCGAGAGAAACATTGATGTAATTTCAATATTTGAAATTGGCAAGTTTAATTTAGAGTAAGAACAAGCCAATAAGCTGAGAAAATAGCAAATACAAGAGAGAAAATTACCTTGCAGGATGAAAAAAGTGAAAAGACTTAAGGAATGTATAAAAGTAATCTCCAAGTGGAAATTAGAAATCAACCCACAGAAAGGGGAATAACAGAAAAGAAATATTACTGTCCACTCTCTAAATCAATATAAAATTGCTACAAGACAGAATTACCATGGTAACTCGAGTAAAGAATGAAGCAATTCTTATTATTTCAAAATAAAAACTGGTGCCTGAAGCCCTGAGTTTTATTACAGCAGCAGACAGATTAGCGGTCTAGTATTCATTTGAAACATTGCATTTCAAGTACATGCGCTAGTAACCAACGAATTTCATTGGTCAGTCTGCACGCAGGGCTCGTAAATTAAACGGTAACCAAGAATTTATCATCAGAATGAGGAATAGATGGGTGTTCTTTTCTCTTCTTCAGGTTCTTACAGAGCCCAGCGATGCGAATGATCAATCCTGAACAAGTCCACAATGAGGACCCAATTATTCCTTCCAATCCAGTTTTAAATACCTTGAAGGGAAAGAAAATGGCTGAACAGCGTATTTCTCCAGAGAGAATTAAAAGTCAACCGAGAGCTTCTTTTATTTAAAGGTAGTCATGAAAAGGAGTTGTGCTTGTTCTGTACCTTAACACATTTCCCCAAACTGGTAAGAAAGCACTAAATGGTATTTTGCTATTGCCTGAAAGCAGTACAGCTTTTTTTTCCAAGGATCAAATACAGTGCAAGGACAACTGATGACAATGCCAGCAAAGCTGAAATGTGAAAGGGCTGATAATTTGGGAAGGCAGTGTAATAGTAGTACAATAGCGAGAGTGTGCACAAGCCCCGCATCGCTCTACTTTCAATCTCCTGTGCTTAGTACATCATTACATAGTATACAGCGATTTGAATGACCTAATATTTCACATAGGAAACTGTACATATTTTAAGACTTCCTAATAGGGCCTCTCAACAGCTCAGAGTGAATTTGTGGACTGAAAACTAAAGAAAGAATAGTGTGTAGTGAAAACTGCTTCGTATCCCACTTTCCGGATGATGTTGGAAAGAAGGTAACAGGATAATTCTTCTATTGCAGGATGCAGTTATTTCAGTGACTCGCACTGAGAGCATTTAAAAGTTCAGTTATTGGATACTAAACATGAACTGAAATCTTCTGTAGTTTACAAAATCATAATAAATACCACATTATGAAGTAGGACTTGTATTAAATCTGAAGAACCACCATGCAAGTAAAAAGTACTGAGGACTATGGTTATTACTATGGTTATTCTTTCACAAGGCTGATCTAATTCTTCTCTCACTTTCAATTTAGTACAAGATGTACTTCTGAGAATAATGTACCTCTGATATATTTAGAGTACAGTCTTATATGAGGATCAGACTCCTGTGTTAGTTAAAAGTGTAAGTGCATCTGTGTTTGTATATGTACGTATGAGAGAGGTAGAGAGAGAGGGAGAGGGAGAGAAAGAGAGAGAGAGAGAGAAAGCAGATCCAAGCTGCTTCCCCATCCCTGCCAAAATGCCAGCGCAGTTGGTCGGCACCAGCACGCAAAGGGTGAAGCTTTTAGGCAATGAGCAGCAGGTGATCTAAGCTTTTCTGTAAGTCCTAATGCTCCTAAAAGCCACTCTCCCTGCTTCTGTAATTGGGCATCAGTAGTTAATGTAGTATTGACTGCATTACATGCTCCTGTGCATCCTCTCCTACTAATGCCATTTGCATCACCTTGTACATTTACCATATTGCTTAGCCAATAGCTGTTAAAAGCAATCTGAATCATGAATCATATGGGGAACTTTTAGCAAGACAGACATCCAAAGGAGACAATTTACAGTTGAGTTAATCTGGGTACATTAGCGCAACATGGATTGAGCGAGACAGACCAATTTATGTTTCTACGGCAATCTCTTTATTGGTTTTTAGATGGGTTAGTGAAAGGATGGTTGGCTCAAAGAGATATGAAATATCCATTTTCAAACATAAATATGGGTCTGAAATGCAAGCCATTACTTTGGAGGGTAAAGGGCCCCTGGCTAAAACTAAAGGTGTGTGTGTGATGAGAGTATTCCCAGAAACATGACAAGAAAGGCATTTTAGGTCAAATACACTTTGATGGGATTATTTCCCTTCTCAAGACAGTTTAAAAACCCATTAGAATACAAAAAACGGGATTCAGCTTCACCATAAACTTGTCAGCACCACAACCTCCAAAAGAAAAGTTTATAAACGGTTTCCATAGGAACCAGCCAGCAGCGTAAATACAGAGAAGTGCATTGCTCATAAGGCTATAAAACCCTGACATGTTTACAAACGCAAAACACTGCTATCCAACTGGTGATGTATAAATGTTGTCGTTCACATCTTTCGGTAAAGGTTAAGGTTCAAATGCTCTCACCTGTGAGCGAAGACACCCGCTGTTGATAAAACATCTCCGTAACTTCACAGATTTGCACGAGCTCTAACTAACACTGCGGTGAATATGGACGCTGGTTCTACGTCTTTCAAACAGAATATCAATATTCATATACAAGGGGACAGTGAGAGAAGTACAACGTATTCGGCATGTCTCTCTCGACTCAAAGTGTTTCAGAGTCGCGTACGCGCTCTCTCCCTCATGTAAACCTGGCGAACGTACGTGTCCGTTTGATATGACAAACGAACTGAAGCATGAAAGTGCCGTTCAGAGGGAAAATGGACGCTAAATGCTGCGTTTCCTTACTGTCCCGCGTTCTTCATAGTCATGCGGAGCAAATGAATGCACTAACAATCATCCGTGCACTTACCCTCTTCCTTGTCTAACACCATCGTCCTGAGGAGCGAGGAGTCCGGCTCCAGGCGATCCGCTCTCGGCTCCAGCACACTTCTGCGCGCGCCGCTCGCGTCTCTGAGAAGAAATTGCTTTGCAACAACAAAATAATAATCGTCCGCGTTGCTGCCGCAAGCTTTAACTATACAGGCTCGTCTGTGTTGGTTTTCCGCTGTTCAGAGACGGAATGCCATGTAGAGAAGCATATGCGTCTGTTATTCTATTGTTTAATGTATTTCGGAGATTACATGCAGCGATGTCCCCCCAGTCGCTTTCGCGTGCGCAGCGCGTCAGTATAATATCCACGCTTGCAATTAACGATGTCTAAAACTAAAGTGAGACGCCACGGTGCATTCCATGCGAAAATGAAACGACTGCACTAACTCAAATCTAATTTAAACACCCGTTTAAATTGAGCTGCCGCGAAGAAGCTATTCTCGGAGTAGAAACGTGTTCCTCCCAGTTCTCATTTGCTCCGAAACTGTAACTATATTCAAGAAATCCAATTCTGAGGCTGACAACTCCTAACAGCATGCTCACGCTGCCTCTCTCACCCAATTTATGCGCTCCGCGCGCTCCTGCTACTGAATAAATGCGCGCGCTTCCCAGAGAGCCACGGATTCCCCTGTTAATTAAATCAATTCATTATGCTCAGATCTGATTAGCAGCCCTTCCCCCCTCTTTGAATCAATTATTCAATACACAAACATAATTGCTTGTGCCAGAGGTGTCTAAGTATTAGCTTATTTAACTCCAAGGACACTAATTACCCCTAGGGCAAGGGAACTTTTCTCATTAATTCTGACAAAACACAAAAGCACAGCTAAGGGAAAGTGTGTGTGTGTGTCTAACAGTGTGTGTGTGTGAGTGTTTTTGTGAAGTGCTCACAGGGGATGTGTGTGTGTACGTGTGTTCTTGTGTGATTGTGATGTGTGTTATAAATAGAGAAAAGAGGGTTTGAGCTTTTAAAAGCGTTTTAAGCAGTTCTCATGATCTAATTTCTTCTCGCTCTTCGCTCTTGTCATTATAATAATACTCCTAGATATGTATGATCGGCTAGACGACTCACTTTCCATATTCAGATAAACAGTCATTTTGAGAGCAGCAACACAACAGATGGGCTGTGTTTTGATTAGTGGTGAGATAGGAGAGCACGTTTGGATCTGGTAATATAATTGTTAGCTGTTACTTTGCTGATACAAGTATTGCTGTTTCATGGTGGGCAATTGATGGGCTTTCACCTGCCCTGCGGAGACTCTTATCCAATCAAGGCAGAGATCCACCCCAGATTAACCATTAGCAGAGATGCAGAGGTTACAAGTGCTCTGTTTGTCCATAAGTGATCCGGCATACTAGTTTTTCCTTCACTTTTATTGTACATCACTGTCAAAGGAAGAGATGAAAATGTGCCTCTTTTAATGTCTCTGTGATCTGGAACTCCTCGAAGGTGATGAATAGACATAAATTATGAAACTGTAATTCATATCTGCTCATAAGACATTAGGGTGCAAATCTGCCATGCTCCCAGACATTCATTCGTAGTTTAATTTGAACTATAGACTGTAGTAACCTTAGCAGATTGGGACATTGCCCTGCCCCTAAAATCCATTGTTTGAGTCTTTGCTCTCTTCTTCTCTTGCTTGACATGTCTGACTTTTCATTTCAGCAGTGTGATAGATGGATGACTTTTGACCACAAATGTATGTCTGCCGACCTCTTGTGAAGTGAATGACACCCAATTAATCCAATCACAACAAACTGAGGGAACAAGGAAAGCGTGGCCCATTGTAGTTGAATGCTGGACTGCACAAGGCCCCTTGACAGTTAAATGGAGAAACAATAACAAATAATAAGAGAAGCCATATGCTGCTAAGACACTACTTACTGTTGCTGTTAAGACACTACAAAAAAGAGATAAAAATGATTGATGTTTAATGATATCCTTGTTACACAATTTTCATGTACTTATAATATTAACAGTACGTAAATAAATGCCTTACTTGCACCTAACCCTGAAACTCTCACATTAAAGAGAGTGAATAAACATTTACTCATTATTTACCCACCCTTATGTGGTTGTAAACCTTTCTGAGTTTCTTTTTTTCTGTTGAACACAAAAGAAGATATTTTGAAGAAAGCTGAAAACCTCTATTGGCATCAATAATAGGAAAAACAAATACAGTCTATGGACATCAGTGTTTTTAGGTTAACAGCTTTCTTCAAAACATCTTCATTTGTGTTCAATAGAAGAAAGGATCTCAAGGAGATTAGGAACAAGAGGAGGGAGAGTAAATTATGATGACATAATTTTAATTTTTGGTGAACTGTGCCTTTATCACTAACCGTATAGGAAGTACACGTACTGTAGTTTATTTATATTACTCAGTACTGTACAGATACACTGTAACAAGGGCGCTGTAAAATAATGTGTACCATAATTGACAAATTTAAACTATAACATGGTTCATTACACCATTTACTCAATACCCTATCATTAATAAATCTAAATTTTGAAAACTGTACAGTTATTGTCTCCTTCTAAAATATATCATTTTGTAAAAATAGTGTAATGATCATGCATATAATCATGTTTCTTTACAAAGTGGCTACTGACCTGACATGCAGGGTAAAGAGATTTAGTTGTTTGTGTGGATCAGTGTGATGGAGGACTGTTTTGACAATAATTACAAAAAAATAGTTTTGCTTTTAGTGTCATAAAAAAGTACTAAAGCCTGCTAGGAATGACTTCCACAAGTGCAGTGACACGTATCATGCTTTCCTTCTGTATTGATGGTCAGTGATGGAGCGATCCATTGTTTCTTTTATTATTTGGAGGCCCGGAGTGCATCCCCGTTCGATAGCATACTGCATGCGGGGTCAGCTGTGACTGGAAACCATCCTGGAGTGTGGGCCTTGTGTTGCAGAGTTAATTAAAATTCATTTCTGATTGGGAATTAAGCAGGCCCATCTATTTACTGCTGGGGCTCACATACAGCCAGTTCAAAAACACAGCGCAGTAATTAACCCTACCTAATCAGATAGCATAGAGCCGAGTTAGGTTCCCATTTATCCTGGGGCAAACAATCAGTGGATGGTGGAGTCAGGGAGAGGTTGAACACGAGCCTCTCCTATATTTCATAATGGTTAAGCTGATTATAAACCAATATCAGACATGGTACTTTTCTGTAACTGCGTTCAATGGAAAGTCCTGCTTGGAGGAAAGACGCAGAGAGGCCTGTTGTGATGATATCTGGATAAATGAGATAAATGATGCACATGATAGATGGTGCTTGCTTAGGTTGCCTTGGATTAATTCAAAAACCAGTTGAAAAATTGTACTTGTTTTCTTTTAGTTGATGAAGGTGCTTTATTATTATTATTTGTTTTTTTTTTATTATTATTATTGTTTCATCATAGATAATTGTCTTGTTATTTTTGTAATAGTTGTTCCAGTATATTTATATTTTAAAGCTCATCCTCTGAGTTCAGGTCATATATTAATTCTGTGTGTGCAGTGCAATAACTTCTAAATATTGCAATGCATTTTTCAGATTTTCCACAGGACCACTTCAGGCTTAAGCAGTGGACAATAGTTGTTTATTTACTTTTCTGACAGTTTACGTAGCCCCTCCTAGTGGCTGCATAATGCATGTTCACTTTTAAGTGAACCAGCAAGATTCTTTTTCAACTCTCCTTCCTGTTACAAGAACATGTTCCATATAATTCAAGAAACTGCCTATGACCTTAGAGAGCCTTGCTACTTGAATATGCTGCACTGCATTTGATTGCTGGAAACAGCAATTTGCAGTCCACCTACTCGTTCCAAATGGGACCAGTCAAAAATAGCTTAGGTGTCATTTGGGGGCAAAGAATCCTCTTCCCAAACATTTAATCCAACTTTAATCCCAGTCATTAAGAATTAGACATGCAGAGCTGTCCGGCCGTGCCTCTAAATTACAATCAAACGGTTACCAATTACACAAATTATTGATGGTAGATTCTCTTTTCAACTGCAAATTAAGGCTATTAAGAAAGGCTCCTTTTTAATGCAAAAGTGACTAATTAACCAACGGATGGGAAATCTGCAGCCCAGATATCAAAAAAAGTGCTCGGCGCACATTGCAGAAACACAAGGGAACCAATTAGTTTAATTATCAAAACAGCTAATTAAAATTGCACAGTTCCTAATTAGTTCTTTGCTTTTGCCTCTAATTGACAGTATGGAGATAAATGGGCTGCCGATGAAAAAGGAGAGAGAGAGAGAGGGGGAGAGAGAGAAAAGGGGAGAGGAGAAAAACAGGAGAAACTTCTGCGGAATATTTATGCTGACTTTATCTCCGTCTGTGTGGCAGCCCTTGAAAGTGGAAAATTAATGACCTTAATTCCCAAACTGTTTTCCCTCTAACGGCGCTCCCCTCCATGCTCCCGGTACACTCGCCTTTGTATGGGGTTTGCCACCCTGCCAACTACTGGAATGGGGGAAAAGGAGGACTTGGGGGTGGGAAAAAGCTACCAATTCTCCTCCTAATGTGACAGCTCCCACCTAACAATAGAGCGAGATGAAAGACTGGAGCAGATGTAACCACTGGGAGCGTTGCATCATGGGACTGCAACTTTGTCGCAAAAGGGCTTGTGCCATCTTTTCCGCGCGCTAATTTGTCCTATAAAAAGAGAAGTCTGCTGGGATGTAGATAAAAGACATTTGATGGAGGAAAAAAGTGCTTTTATTGAATGTTCAAATGCCAGATGAATAATTGCTCTCCAAACTTTGTATTTATTTTCAGATTCATTTAACCACCGAGTGACCCGCGCCTGCGTTATTACCGTCTTGCTGCGTTTTGTAGGAAAGGCTTCCATCTCTCCAAAGGCGGCTGAAGCTAAAAAGCAACGATGGATCCCGCTACATGAAATTGCTTCCCGGGCAATCTTGAATGACAGCCATTTGATATCGAAGACAATGTTTAGAGGGTCCTGTGCTCTGGTAAGGCCAGATCCTGCCTGACTGGCTGTAATCCTGCCTATATCCCCTCACATGTCACTGTCGCAACAGCCCCCCCACCCTGCACATTAGGAGATAAGCATCTACTAATCAGTTTACTCAGGGGCCTGTGTTAAAATGTAAATTACATTAATGCTCAAATTATGCATTATGGTAGTCACTGATGCCTGGCCCATAGCCTGCATAATGTCCCCATCATTTGGATACAATCTTTCTAGGTTTGTCGTTAATGCACACTGATTTGCCCTGGTCTGGTCAGCATCAAGTGTGATACATCAGTCGGCTAGCGTGTGTGGGACATCATACGAGAGACGCCATTTCTGAATTAGCGGGAGAGGAGCTTTTTAGCGGAGCTGCTCTAAAAGGTTACGATAATAACATGTTGGTTTCTTTTGCCTAGCACTCGCCCATGGAGAAAGACATTTCTGCTCTTCGCATTAATATTTCGGTGCTGGCGGTCGGAAAATTGCATAGGTATTAATTTACTTGTAATCCCAGTGAGTCAAAGTGGATTGCCTGAAGAGCTTTTAGGAACAACATTCGAAATGTGATTTATCTGTCCTCTTCCTGGCCATTTCGAAATTGCACCCTGAAGAGACCCTCGTGTTGCAGAAGCTCTTTCTGCCCCGAGGAACCTGCTGCCCATGACTAACAAAGACGCACGTTCTTGGCTAATTGATTGTCTTCTGTTTTATTTATGGAAAGGCGGTAATTAGTGGCCAGCATAATGTACGCCCTTCATTAGCGCACAGGTACCACTATGGATTTGGCTGCTTTGTTTTAGATGCGCACACCATTAGGAGGAAACAAAAGACGAGAATTTATTAGCGCAGGCTCTTGTAAATATCCCTGAAAAGTCGGTGTGCCTTTAAGGGAGAGCCTTAGCAGGGCCTGTAAAACTTCTGTCAGCGCTTGCTCACTGATTCCATTCGCGAGACGGAATACGTTAAGGAAGAAGCGGTATAAATTTAATTTTAATTGTTTTGTACACACGCCAGTGAAAAGGAACTGATTGGACACAGTTCACAGACAGTATATTAATATGTTATTTTCATATGTTAATTGGTTTGCATAATCTTTCCCCGTGCCTGGTTTCAGAGTACCTGGCACCGAGAAGGGGCCTAGAGAGAGAAAAAGGATGACTCCAATTTACATAAAATCAGACTCTCCGAACATTAAATAATAATGTGTCTGCGAGCCGAAGGTGTGTTCAGTTAGCAGAAAGCACATTTCTATAATTTATACGCCAGCTGTTTCGATGCTTTCGAGTCCATTTGCCTCCCTGCCTGCATTTAATGAAATCTTGTTACTGGAGAATTGACTGGAGCAGAATTGAGATTTTAATCCCATTGACGTTGCGGCATGGAAATGCACACTGGTGGGAACTTTTAATGGAGGATCTTGTAATCAGAAGACACTTGTATTCAGCTCCCTTACAATAATGAATCTCATCAAATGCTCCGGGCCGGGCCGTGCGCGAGCGGCTCAAATTTCAAGGTTTTTGACCATCCCCATTTGAGACATTCCTTGGGGAGAGTGTGATTACTCAAGTTTAGCAGTTTATTGCCTCATCTTTCAATAGCCACTGAAGCACAAAATTCTCATCTAGGTTACTCCTTTTTTTCTTCCTTTACTTGAAGAGCAGGCCAATATAGACTGAAGAACAGCTGGTGACGTCTCACCGAAGCATTGTGATGAAGGCCATTGTTGTCCAAATTATGTTCGCATTATTACAGTCATCATCAGTCTATGTAGATTTATTATTTCACTCAGAAATGCTCAATTGGGATTGGTCAACTGACATTCATTCATTCATTCATTCATTTTCTTTTCAGCTTAGTCCCTTTATTAATCTGGGGTCGCCACAGTGGAATGAACCGCCAACTTATCCAGCATTTGTTTTAGACAGCGGATGCCCTTCCAGCTGCAACCCATCTCTGGGAAAAATTGACATTCAATAATCAGATATTCTTAATGTTCTGTATCATTACTAGCAATGTTGGATGTTAAATGAGCAATTATGATTTTTTTGAACATCTTGACCAATCAGATTCCGAAGAGTGTCTTTTTAAATATATAAAATATCCGAGTAAACACCCCAAAAGTCTTTAATGTTACATTGTGAGCTCACTCTTTCATCTAATACAATTGTATTGGGTGCCATTTGACGTCACATCACATTGTGAACATGCTATGCATGTATACATTAGATGTCAGAAATGTATTGAGATAAAAAGCTGTAACATTGTGTAATATGCTGAGAATAAAATGAACAACTAACCAGTTGTTATAGATATTAAATAAATAAATAAACCTCTTTGTGGCATGATATAAAAGCAGCTTTATACTGTATATACCCAATATTCCTGTAATATACACACCTTAATACCTTACATATAAGTCAAAAATGATAACAAGCACCACACCTTGCTCACCTGCTAGCTCTACCATGATTGCATGGATATCATAAAAAGTTGTGAGACTTTTTGGGGAGGTCCATCAGCCTTGTTTTCCTTTGTGGAGATCATGCAGGGACACAGAGGTTGTAGTCAAGGCCGGATTTGTCCATGTTCCTCCTGGAGGTCTACTGCAGATCAATCACTGCAGAGCTGCTCCCACCGGGACTCTCAGTAACATCCACTGATTGCTTTCTGTGGTGGAGGCTGTTAAGTGGGAGCCGCATGATGGGCTCATGGACAACACTTAACGATCAATCAGCAAGGTCCAGACCTATTTCCAACTGCATACAGAGGCCGTCCTACACACCACACGCATTCAGCTGGAGAACCATTCAGGTGGTCAGAAGTGTTTAAGAATCACCAGAGAGAGAGTCCCCATCAGCGCTGGAGTGGAGGCTGAGGGAGGGTTGTGGTGGACAAGGACGCAGGGAATGCGCGTTATTCGCATTCAGTGCTGAATGTTTGGTCATTATTTATAATAGGGGAGATTTGAAAGTTGATATTTTGTTTTGAATGGTGTTTGAGAGCATGACCTTCAAAGAGTCAGTGTGCGTTTCAGCTGGCACTTGATGAGAAGAGCTTGTCTTTGGGATTGGCAGGCATTCTGTTGTTTCCCTACCAATTTAAATACACCAGACAAACAAAGCTCTGCGAAAAGGCAAAACGCATCTACCCCAAGCTGAAATACTTCATATGCTGCTCTTTACCACAAAATGTAATGATCCGTTACGTTCAGTACCATGCCTTTTAGATCGTTGTGCAGTACTTCCCGAATGCAATATAATCCACTCTGTAGCACAGGCCTTTATATGAAATGTATTTTAAGTGCCTCCATAGAGCAGATGAAGCTCTAATGGCGAGAGAGCTACTTGAAGTTTTCCCATTGATTAAGGATTCCATTGACTTAATGAACCTTGTGCCTTCTATCAGACAAGCAGCCAATAAGTTCTAATCTCCCAAACAGATGTCAGGCACAGACTAGCTATAAATTAATTGATCTGCTCATCTTCCACAAATGGGAAAATGGCAAAGTATTGATATGACTCCCAGCATGGTGTGATGGATCAGGGATGGTGTTAAAACATGATCCATTGACTAGGAAGTGATCAGGCAGTGACAGTAATTAGAATCCTTCCAAGGTATGTGAGAAGAAAAGACGGGAAGATTGTTCAATTGCAAAATGATTTTTTCTTTTCTTTTACTGCAAGACAGTGGAGATCAAAATTAGAGAACAAGAAGAATTTCCAACATTTGGATGTGACCGTTTAGTCTTATTTAGAGTCATGCTAACAGAAGTGAAAGAGCGGTTTTTAAGCATGTAAGTGCAGTATCAAAAAAAAAAAAGCTTCATGAGATATTAAAAAAAAAAACATTGATCAAAATCAGAGTATACTTTCAGATACTTGGCAGTTAATTTAGATAATCTGGCAGGTAATAGTAAATTCCTTAATTATTTGATAAACCCTATTTAACTGACAACTTACAGTTTTCACAAACTACATCAAGACAAACTACTGATCTGTTTTGAATTGCCTGAAACTCTCTGACAGCAGATGAAGGTCAAAGGAAAGACACTTTCAGCCATACAAAGAGAAGCTGGTTCAAGATCTGTGATTCTTTGAACATTCCATCTTTACAGTCAACTCATTCAACTCATTCAAGTCCCCTAAAAAGACTGGTTGTTCATGATAAACAAATGCACAAGTGCTTTCTGCAGTATGAGTGGGGCCTCTAATACAGCTACAGTACACGAAAGAGTAATTGCAGATGTTCGTCAGAAGCTTTTTCAGAAACACATAGTTCCTTCCCTCTGTTAATCGCCCAATCAACCACAAATTTTTACACAGCAATATGGATAAAGCAGTGTCTTCATGCTGCAGACAATAAAATGCTGAAATGGCAACCCAAAGTTCTGAACTGAACCTGACTGAAAATAGAAAATCCTTGGTGACATTGTTGTTGAAACATATTTGTTGTAATCGTTCTTCGTGCTACAATCCATTTATTTACTCTTATTTTGATTTCAGTGTTTATTACAAAAAAAAGGGTTTGGTAACACTTCATAATAACTACACACTAAAAATCGTTTAATAAATGTTAGTGACGTTTACACATGCAGCTACTGTACACATGCTGTGTTGTTGACTTAAAAGCCCAAATATAATGTGCTTCATGACTGTATTTTCATACATTGTTACTGATTAATTTTTTATTACTAAATGTTAAGTATTGCACTATTTACAACTCATTTGTATGTAAGAGTAGTTAGTGGTTTTTAATCCCATTCAGAGTGAGATAGTAAATGATAAATAAACTATTTAAACGAATATTTACATATATTATTATTAAGGAATATAGTAAAAGTTACTCTGTATGTTAATAAATGCTTTATTAACTCAGCTTCATGCAGTTTTTGTGACCTAATGTAATGTTTATGCTTTTTAAACCCCTTATAAATGGGTGACACACAGCAAGAAGGTCGCTGGTTCAAGTCTCGGCTTGGTCATTTGACATTTCTGTGTGGAGTTTGCATGTTCTCCCCTTGTTTGCGTTGGTTTCCTCCGGGTGCTCTGGTTTCCCCCACAGTCCAAACATATCATGCGTTATAGGTGAATCGAATAAACAAAAAAATTTGCTGTAGTATATGTGTAAAACATATTCCGGATAAGTTGGTGGTTCATTTCGCTGTGGCAACCGCAGATGAATAAAGGGACTAAGCTGAAGGAAAATGAATGAATTAATAAAATCCCTTATAAATGACAATAACAGGCTCAGCATAACATGTAAATTAAATCTTTGCAATCTTATCTAAAAAAAAAATTGCAAAATATCAGGAGTGTCAAAATACAACATAATTTTAAAAACAACATTATTCATTTTAGTGTTTCAGCGATTTTTAAAGTATACAATCATTTTATATTCAGAAAAGATTGCAAAAATGTGTTTTCGTTTGATACAGTTTAATTTGTGTATCTTGAAAATAATATATAATATATCGTTTGTTTCTTTTTTCTGCTTTGAGTATAACTGAACCTTTAATTGTCATTTATAAGGGACATGCAAAGCGTAAATAGTCCTCACTTTAGATTAGGTGAAAACTGCATGAAGATGTGTTAATACACATGAACATTTTTATACATAAAGAACATTTATAAACATACAGAGAAAGCATTACTATGTACATGAATCATAAGATATATAAATGTTGATTTGAATGGTTTATTAATCATTTACTAACTCACCATAAATGATCTAAATAACCACAAACTACTCTTTAATACAAATGTCTTGTACTGTAAATTCTGCAATACTTAATTTGATAATGAAAAAAAAAATCAGTAAGAAAGATTGAAAGTACAATTATTACAGACATTATAACCATGCTTTTAAGTTAAGAACACAACATTTGTAGCTATTTATAATCTGCTTACTAATGTCTTATAATGTAGAGGTAATGCTTAACAAATGATGGATTATCTATTTGCTAATGCTTAATAAGTGATTTATAGTGTGTAGTTAATATAAAGTGTTTTGTGCACTAGTTAATTTTAAAGCACTGATCTAATAGCATAGTATAGATGTGACTAGGCATCGGCCGGTATAAGATTCTGACAGGATGATAACCTTGGATAAAAATATCACTGTTTCACGGTATTAAGGCATTGTGATTACTGCTCTAAAATGTATTCTTTTTAAATGTCTGGGTAAAAAAAATCTGAACTTTTTTTCCACTTTGCACACATTGGCTGCTTCCCAAATCACATACTTCCATACTGTATAGTACACTAAAAACAGTAATCGGGCCGAGTAGTTCATCAGAATTCATATAGTTCGTAAAACAGTAGGCAAGAAGTACCTTGATGACCTACTACTGCAAATGGACGCTGCGCTATCCTTTCATGCACCCCGAAAGAATTCATGAATGGGAATGAAGTGGGTATGTCACATGATGATGACAAAACGGCATCCGTAGTATGCCCGAGCTCATTCATACTGCTCGCATTCATACTTTATGGAACATACTTTTCTATCAGTCGAGTAGTAAATTCAAATGCAGTACCTGCTGAGTAGTAGGTGATTTTGGACACAGCCAATATGTTTTAATTTTGAGAAACATTTAAGATATTTTGGAGCAGTAAACATGTCAGGCTAAATAACTCAAATGAATCATTGACTTCTGCTGTCTTCATTAGGTTTAAAAAAAACACAGATTTCTTTACTATTTAAACAGGACCGTTGAGTATCTTTTGGAAATACTGTTGACCTAAAATACTGTTGATTTTTTATTTTTTTTTTTAATCTTATACATGCCTTAGGAACGGTTTTACAGAATTTTTGGCAGGTTTTAAAACCTTGACTTTTCCAAACTGCAGTATACCTTGAAAACCGTTATTGTCCCACGCCTAGACGTGACTGAAACTGCTTCAAATTTGGAACAACGAAGATCAAGTGTTTATAAATTGTTCTCTTATTTTGGTCTCCACGGTAGGTTTTCAGCAGGGAATGCTATTCAGTGAGAAGTGAGGCTGCTGAAAGACATGTTTTGTATTCACTTTATTGTAATCGTTCAAGTATGGGAAAAAGGCTTGTTATATGATGAAACCTAATAAGTAGTATCAGCCAAAAATATGTCAAACATCTACTAGAGAAGTAAAGATTGAATTTTTTTAACTTGACTTTTGTATTGCTGCAGAAATAGCTATGAGTCTGTTCTTTCAGGTATTTCTGTGGCCCAAAATGCAGCCGCATTTTTGAGTTATGGAGACTATAGTTATTAGACTTGGATACTCATGAAATCTTGGGAAGATTTATACAACCTCCCTCTGTATTATTGTCCCAGTCGCAGCAAGGGGATCAAGTTTTGAATAAGAACAACTGCTTATTTAATAGAAACTGAAACAATCTCGTCTCTGGCTAATCTTTCTCGATTTGGTTGTCAGAAATGTTAATCTTTCCTGTGGCCTGCAATAATGAGCCTGCTTTATTGGTCAAAGGCCATAATCATTTGAGCTCTTGCTTTATAAACTCATTTCTGCAGACTGACATTGTGATAGAGGCACGAATAATAAATCATAAACGGGTCCTCCTAGAAGATTGCATTGTAAATGTCAAACCACACAGGAAATTGTAATTAAAGAAAGGAAATTGCCTCAAAGAACCACCTGATTTTGAACCGCGCTAAGCATGGAATTTTGTAAGCATTTAATTATGGTTCAATTTGCCAAGACTGTTAGTTTTTTCCCCCTCTTTGTTCATCTTTCTCTCTTGGACTTATTATTCTTTCCTCTTCTTCACAGTCACTCAGCGTGAGTTGCTGAAAAGAGGATCAGGAAAAGAGCTTAATTCTCTATGCTTTCCTTCACAACCAGAGTGATTATTTCATAAAATATTTTGTTCTGTCATTATCCAGTGTTTGAGAAGCAAAGGCGGCTTGTTTAACTGCATGCCTTCTTTTGTTCAGCTCTTATCACATACCTTTATCTGAAATATTTGTAGACACAAATCATTTTTGGATTGTAAAAAAGGGCACAGAATAAGAAACAGCAATTAAATGATCTTTTCTCCCTAAAATAACATTAATTCATCATGTTCTGAAGTAGCATTAATTATTTGACATGATCATAACTCTAGAATATTCTCTATTCTCTAGAATAGCTGATGCATATTGGTCATTTGTGCCATCTGGTTTTCAGATCTTAGATATGTATATGTAGATCCCACATACCACTCCAAACATGTAAATGTGTCTGCCATCTTGGTTTCTTTCACATCTGACCTCATTATTAACACATGACTGCAATCACTTGAATACCCACAAAGAGATTGCTGTCAGTTTTGTAGGAGATTGTTTAAACTGACCAGCTTGATCGGATACAGTGTTAGTCAAAGCATGATATTGTGTAACACCTAAGTTATTGATCCTTATGGGACTTGCATAGTTTGACAGTATGACATTTGAATGCATTCTTCAGAAACAGAGAGTGTTTATAATCTTTTAATCAAACATTTTTTTTATTTGATTCAAATGCTTAATCACAAAATTTAAGCAATAGTTGTTTTATATTTTATTGTTGATTTCAAATATAGAATTAAATTTTAAGCTTGGCAGTTTTGGAGAATTTGGTGTTTCCCCATGCATTCACAGAGATAGGAGATGCACTTGTATGCATGAGAGGTGTTTCAAAGATGGTCGCGGAGTGAAATTACTTGCCTTAAAAGGTCTTTTGAGTTCACTGAATGGCCACATTTTGTTTTTTTTATGTCTGAGACCAGAATTGTAGTCAATAGAGTTGAATTGTGCTTCATATATAGAGCAACGTGGCATGATTAAGGTGAGACCAGGGTTATTTTAATTTAGCATTTTTAAATTGGTTTTTATTTCAATAGTTTTTAATTTGCTCTAAATGACAGTTTAGATTTTGTAAGTTTTACTTTTTTTAATGTAAACAAATATAATTCTAGTTAGTTTATTATAGATTTAGTTTCAGTTTTAGTAATTGCAGTTTAGCAGATTTAGTTTTGATACTTATTATTTTTGCATATAACTATTTCAGTTCACTTTTTTAGTTGTAGTTTTTAATTTATTTAAATGAAAAATGACAAATGAACTGAAATAATATGCAAAATTGCGGATTTAAATCTGCTAAACTGCAATAACTAAAACTGAAACTGAAACTAAATCTTTGTTACATATACATTACAGAATTATTAAATCCCATTTTGAATTTTTTTTTCTTTTTAAAATATTTTCCAAATTATGTTTAATAGAGCAAGGAAATTGTGACTATGTCTGATAATATTTTTTTCCTCTGGAGAAAGTCTTATTTGTTTTATTTTGGCTAGAATAAAAGCAGTTTTTAATAATAATTAAAGAAAAACATTTTAGGGTAAAAATTATTAGCCCCTTTAAGCCGTTTTTCTGATACAATAGGCAAGTGTACAATAACTTGCCTAATTACCCTATCCTGCCTAGTTAACCTACTTAACCTAGTTAAGCCTAGTTAAGTTTTATATATATATATATATATATATATATATATATATATATATATATATAACTTAACTAATATATATATTAATAGTTGAAGCCAGAATTATTAGCTCTCTTGAATTTATTAGCCCCTTTGTATATTTAATCCCAATTTCTGTTTATCGGAGAGATGTTTTTTCCTCACACATCAACTTCGGATGTCTTTTATCCTTACCATGATGACAGCACAAAATATTTTACTAAATACTGTTTCAGGATATTCGTCTTGAGCTTAAAGTCAAGGCTTAACTGGGTCAAATAGGTTAGATACTGTAGGCAAGTTGCATAACAGTGGTTAAAAAACGGTTATATAACGGTTATAGTTGAAATAAACAAATTTATTTCCCCAGAAGAAAAGATATTGTAGGAAATACTGTGAAAGTTCCTTGCACTGATAAACATAATTTGGGGAAAATTGGGGCTAATAATTTATCATTTTGATTTCAACCATATTTACAGTATAAAAAAATATTTTTTGATTAAAAGCTTCATTCTTCTTTTTAGTTTACTTAAAAACCTGACTATCTGTTTGTAAAACGTTATTTGAATCCAGTCAAATACCTTTGCAGTTCTATTTAGCACCTCTAGAGGCACAGACCAGCACTTGTCTCTAGTTAACGCTTCACCAGCTACAGACCTCCATCATCTGACATATCAGAAGACCTCATTCACACACGATAGCGGTGGAGGGCTGTGACAGATAGCGGTGAGTGTGTGTTTGGCAGTGAGAGAGAAAGATCTGGTCTTGAAGAGGGTATCTACCCACACTCCTTAGCCCCGCGCAGCGATGTCAACCAGCCCCTCTGCGAGTCAGCCTGAGTGAGAGGAACAACAGAAATTTCAACTGAGAAGATCAATTATAGATAGAAGGAAATGAATGGGAAAAGTAATTTATTAAATTATTGAGTTGATGTCTTATATCATCTACAAAAGCAAATGAAAAATTAGATTGTGTGTTTGGATGAAGCTGGATTTTTAAAAGGGCTCAGAAAACATATTTAATTAGAAAAAGGAAAAAGATGGCGATTGGTATAGCCGGTTACACACGGAGGAAAATGAATAGGTGGAAAAGAGATAGTGAAACATGGGCCCAAGAGAGAAACGGAAAGACATCTCATGGACATGATCACCAGAAAGTTGAGAGGCAAAACTTTCTCACTTCTAAGAACTGAGCGCAATAAAATATCTTAAACTCCCGAGGCAGGACATTGCAAATGAATTAGCACTGGCTATAAACTCTTAGATCACCACGTATCCCATTTCAAATCTCATAGATGCAGAACATGCGGTGGATTGTAAACTTCTAAACACCAGCCGTAGTAGAGAAATAGCCTCAGTTCATTCATTTTTGTTTTCAACATACTGTCCCCAGCACAAACACATGTATCTAAACATAAAAGGAGACGCTCTGATATACCCATCAGCCTCAGGAAAAGTAAACAGCAAAAGTAATTAAAAGGGAGTAACTTGAAAGTTGAATGTGGATTTCTCCTCTGTTTGAACCGGAGAGCGAGCGTGAGTTATAGTGCAGATGAAGGAGGAGAGGGGAAGTAAGGAAGACTAATTATGCGTTCCTCTGAGTGGCTTCTTTGGGACGAGGCGATGTGGTGCTGAGACACGAGGAATGCAAATCGCGGATGTTTCTAGGTAAGGTGCGCCATAGTCACAGTTTGTGTTGGGACCCACAGCGTGTTCAACAAGGCCTTTGTGTTGCCGTTCCCAAGAGACCAGCTCAACCAATGGTTTTATCAGCATCGCCATGTTGTCTAAGCAGAAAGAATTGTCACTATTTATAAGATGAAAGAGTATCTTCAGGGTAGGAACAAATTATTTTGTTTTTTTCAGTTAATTGGTGTTGTGATATACTCTCCTCGTTGTCAGCTCTCTTGCGGTTTGATATTTGTATATTTACTCGATTGCACTTGCTTTCTGCAGCATTACGACTCAAGGTGATGTGTTTGTCAGTGTGTTGACCTCATGTTTGATGCAGTGGATGCACAAATCAAGTTAGATTTCAACAATAGAGCACAGATTTAACACTGACTGCACTTAGAAGTACTAAATCAAGAATGTAAAAAAATCATACACTGATAACCTACTGATAATTAATGACAATTCAAGTGTGCAAACATGCTATTTTTAATTATGTGTACTAGTTTGAATAATCATATGGTAATACACAAATATGAACATGTCCATGTTAGAGAATATGCCTTATCAGCTTGACCTTTTAAAGCAGTTTATTTTACAAAAAACTATCAGCCTTCATCTAAATACGATTTTCATTTTTTAATAATATGCCTAAATGTTCTGCATTATAACTTACTGTATATTTCATGTCATCAGTAGGCCCACACGGATCTGCGCATGAAGAAATCTGCTGATTTTTGGCTCATCATTGAATAATGTGTGTAAATGTATACACTGTAAAACCCAAAAAGTTAAGGTAGCTCAAACCATTTGAGGAAAGGGATTGCAACAAACCATTTAAGTTTAAAAACTAATCCTTATGAGTACTGTGAACTTAATCCATTTGAGTAAATGAAGCTATTTGAGCACAGTAAAACCGAATAAATGAAGAGAACTCAAACCAACGGAGTACTGTAAAACCTAATAAGTTAAGGCAACTCAAACTGTTTGAGGAAACCGATTGTGACGATTTACAAACCATTTGAGTTAAAAAAACGAATCTATATGAGTACTGTGAACTTATTCCATTTAAGTTGAAGTGATGAGGTACTTAATTAACTCATTACCTTCAACACTGAGTTCAAAACTCTTTTCAAATGAGTAGAATAAATTTTCCGTAAATTCTGAGTAAACTACACTCATTTCATTTGATAAAGTTGACTGTTGGGTTTTACAGTCTGTTTATTCAGTTTTAAAGTTAATTTCAGTAATGATTTTGACTAATGTGAAAGTGTTCCTTTGGTTTATTTACAATACAGTTTGTAAAGTAATATTTTCTGTTTTTTAGTAGATATATAATAGACTTGCTTTTTTATCCAATATGTGGATCTAGATGGATTTGCATTGTACACATTAAATAAAAGTTAAAAAGCTATTATATTGTATTATATATATTAAATTTTTAGGCGACAGGGTGGCACAGTAGGTAGTGCTGTTGCTTCACAGCAAGAAGGTCGCTGGATCCGGGGTGCCACGGTGGCATAGTGAGTTGCACGTTTGCCTCACAGCAAGAAGGTCGCTGGTTTGAGCCTCGGCTGGGTCAGTTGGCATTTCTGTGTGGAGTTTGCATGTTCTCCCCGTGGTTGCATGGGTTTTCTCCGGGTGCTCCGGTTTCCCCCACAGTCCAAAGATATGCGGTACAGGTGAATTGTGTAAGCTGAATTGTTTGTAGTGTATGTGTGTGAATGAGCATGTATGGATGTTTCCCAGAGATGAGTTGCAGCTGGAAGGGCATCCGCTGCGTGAAACAAATGCTGGATAAGTTGGCAGTTTATTCCACTGTGGCAACCCTGGATTAATAAAGGGACTAAGCTGAAAAGAAAATGAATGAATGAATGAATAAATATTAAGTTTTTAGTTATGATACTCACAAAATCATTCCGCATAAATCCGCAGATTTTTTAACAAAATTCTTTGCAGAAATAGCACAAAATGTCCACAGATTCTATCTGGCCCTCGTCATCAGTCACAGGCACTAAAGTTCAGCGCATCTCATGCAGGCCCGTAGCCAGGGGGGGTTTGGGTGGTTCAAAAGACCCAACCCTCACTGACAAAAGTTTGTTCCATACATGAGCTCATTTGTCCTATTTTGACTGCTACACCATATAAAATTGTGAAAATAACACATCGAAGAAAGCTTTAAGACCAAGTGAAATGCTTCGGCGTGACAGGAAAGTTGAACTTGCTGGCCAGTTTTCATATGACTTTATTCTAAATGTTTAGGAAATGTTTTTGATACATCAAAAAATGTGGTTATAATGACCATCCGACAAGCAAATCAAAAATCATGCTTAAAATGAGGCGAATAACTGCAAAAGTCCATCCCTTTTACTGCTGGTTATGAGCCTGTTATGTTTTTGGCCCATTTAGAGTCAGTTTTTCAGTGAATCAGTGAATCATTTCATGGAGATTTGCTCTGCATGAATTATACAATTAAGTGAGTTGTTGTCATTAAAATGTATGTAATCACTGGATTAATTGTTCTGTGTGAATTGTATATTGATTTAACAAGTTAAGTAACGAGATATAGCTTTTTCACAAATTAGAAACTGCTTCATGTCTGTGACTGACAATTTTCCCAGTTCCAAACTCTTACCTCCATTACTTTTATAAAATGAAGTGGAGTTAAAAAGAAATATGTAAAGTAACAGCAAAATATTCCTAAATTAAAAACGCTACAGATGTTTAAAATGTACAAACCTTAGTTATTATCCACCATTGTTTCCTATTATTGCTACTAATTTTTTTTTGTTGTTGTTGAAGTTATTTCAACTCTTTGATCTCTAGGTTATTGGGATATTTCTCCAGATTTCAATGCTGTACCTCCAAGAATACAGTAATCAGAGAGTCCATGGAAGTGAAAGAGCCGACCGCTTCTTGGACATGAAAACAATCTTGTAATTGCGAAATGCTTCTCAAGCATCAATCAATGATTAGGAATAAAAGCAACTTTGAGACCTTAATCAAACAAAGAAGTGGAGCTGAATTCCAAACAGCACTTCAAAGTGAAGCAGCATTTAGATATAGATTTGCACAACAACAATCTATAGCGCCGCTTTGTTGTTTTTCTCTCAGCAGACTCGAAAGGGGAAGAAAATCTATTAACTCCTGATTAAAATGTACTCAGTTGCGTCAGAAATACTTGTGATTCAAGTGTGAATAGATTGTCGCTGCCATTAGATATGAGTTTATGCAGGTGTTGGCCACAGTCGGCGCTTGTGTGGGTGTCTTCAGGCGGGCCCGGAGCTGAAATGGTGATAATATAAAAATGCGTGAATCCGCTAATGAGACCCTCTTAATATTCTGCAAATCTAAGCATCATATTATCATAAACGTGCTCACAATTTAGTCAACTCCAACGAGCGGCTGTGCTAGGAAATAAATTGTCCCGTTCTTTACTGCTAAGTATTTGAGAGCACATGGATCCCTGCCACTGCCGTCAACCTTTTAAAAGCTCAGTGATTGGCATATGAATAGAGAGTGCCTCTTTTGAGCGAACGTACAAGTTCCTGCCAGTGCAGTGAATAGAGCTCTATATTTTACCGTATACCAACAAGATCTCTAATTGCATTCCCGATCAGGCTAATTGAGTTGGATTCCAGTGCAAAGTCACAGTCATAAAGGCTTTCTGGAAAAAAAAAAAAAAAAAAAAAACAGATGCCTGTACGGATGTACTTCAGATGGGCGAGAGAGCGGATTGATGCCAACGGCCTTTGTTCTGACATCTGTCAGTGACATCTGATGATTGGTTGGAATGCGGCATTACTGGATGTATTTTTCCACAGCCAGAGCTAAAATTGAGCTGTGTTTCAGGGTCAGCAACACCATTGTGTCCGTCCATTAGAGGTCACATCTTTTGTCATCTGATTGTGTGTGTGAGTGAATAAGAATCATTACATTAGATCATAAGTTGCTGAAATACAGCCGCCCTAACCTTAGAGTAGCTCTCGCTCCTTGCTCCGCTGTAATTGAATAACTTACCCACACACACACACACACACACACAAACTCTGCTCATCCTTTTCGCCTTCTCTGCAGCAACACGAAAAGAAAAAAAGAAGTCTGCTCTGTAACTACCTGGGAAAGCAACCCATCAACAGCTGTTAGAGCTGACTTGAAGGTTAAATATTAGGAAGGAATCCAATTTCTCTTGTCTATTCAGCTCAGCGGTGTGTTAGATTGCAGCTGGAGTGTGCTTAGCGAGTATGGGGATATGAAGTGGGCTAATCAATCCCCTCTGCCTCATTCTCAAATTCCTCTCATATCAGGTCCCTGCCCCCCAGGCAGGCCTTCTGCTTTCCGAAAGCCAATTCCACACGAAATAAGAACTGTGACCTGCAGCTAGAGGGTGAAGTTGAGTTTTCCCTTCATGATTAATCTCTTCTTGGGTGGCTTTCAGAAAAAAAGGGCGAGGGAGAGGGTGGAAGTTGTGGGGGGATATAGTGTTAGAATGAGACAACATGCAAGTTGCTGTTTCACAACAAGCCAAGAGTGCTCATCTTTTTTTTTCATTAAGAAGTCTGTGTGGCTTATTAACATAGGGACTGCTTGTTTTGGTAGGGCTTCCTTTTGATATTAAAGGGATAGTTCACAGTGAGTTTGCACAAACAAGTGTCATTATGCAACAAGAAGCTTATGCTCCAAATTGCCTTGAACGTGCTCAGGACTGATAGGAAAATAGGTGATTAATTTATATAATGTTCAATTTCTTGCAGACGGTTTTGCTTTTTATGATCAGGAACTACAGATATTAATTTAGTTTTGAGTGTATATGTTTTTTGTTTTTGTTTTTTTGTCTCAAATAGCCAGTAGCTTTTGACTTCAATCAGGGGCGCCGCTAAGGGGGGGAAAGTTAGGACGATTCTAAGGGCCCGTGCACTCTAGGGGGCCCATAGAGATCTGCTTTATAATTAATAACAGTACTATAATGTAATTATTAATGTATCTCTAAATTACAAGTAAAACAATTTATCAGAAATAACTAAAAATACGGCTTATATCTGCTCCTCGTGTCTGTCACATCGGTCACTGTCAAATTGCACCCCCCTCCTTTCACTGCATGGTTCAGTCCGTCAGTAGCGGGGAAGAGAGATGCTGGAGTGCGATCGTCAGGTAAACAGCGCCTCCCGGTGGTGAATGCGGTTATACTCATGCTGGTATTATTTAGTATTTTGGTCATTTATTTCATTAGCTGCATCCCAAATGACACACTATACACTAAATCAATAAGACACAAAATTATACTACAATGAGACCCATAAATAAGAAGTGTTTATTTGTTTAAACTGACCATTACTTATTTATAATACATATTTACAATAACAGAGTGCAAATTTCCAGCACACTGCAAACCAAATAAACACAACATAAATAAACTTGAAACAGTCTGTTGATTAACCTGACAGTAATTTAAATTCCAAGTGCCAAACGCCTGGCCTTCTTGCTTGCAAAATCCTCAATCAAAGTGTATTGCACATTGTACGAGGCACTACTGCAGTACAGTTACTTAAATAGTTACACACTGGTGTTTTGTGTGTTTAGAAATGTAAAATTTTCAGTAAATATTTGATAACTGTGCCTTTTTTTGTACTACATTTACATTTGAACAATAAATCATCTGCTAGCTACAGTCATGGCCGTTCTCTTACTAAATACTGATAAGTAGTGGACAAAATCAATAATAAAATGCATATGTCAGTATAACTACATTGCAGACAAAGAGTTTGGATAGCTAGCTTGGTAGTAGGGGGCCCATCCTCATATTTTTTCATGGGGCCCAAAATTGCTAGCGGCGCCCCTGACTTCAATCACAGTCTCATGTGAAATATGTCTTAATATTCTATTACACAGTAAAATCAACACTGTAAAAAATGCAGTGTTACATGTCAATAACTCCAAAAATTTAATTGACAATATACACTATTAACGACGGGGTGTTGACAGTGTGGTCGAAAGGTGCAATATAATGGGATTTTCCTTTAACACTACAAGTGCAAATTATCCTGATATGTTAGACATACACCACAGAACAGTGTAAAAATTAATATTACACTGATAGGAGTACTTTCTTGATGACACTGGTAGAGTAATAAAAACACTAGGGGGTGTTAAATGACCCTAAGTGTAAAACTTTGATAACTATAGTAAGTGTGACATTCTACACTGTAGGTGTATTTATTCACTTGAGTGTTAATATTACACTGCAAATTTAACACTACACAGTGTACTTTTTAACACTTGATAAATTGGGACCATATATGATCTTTAGTAGTGTTAAAAGCAACACTTTAAGTGTTAAATTGACACTACTTGTTTTACTGTGTAGGAATATAAACAATTCACAGAAACAAGTTTCAAACAGGGATGTCGTCAAAGAGGCAAAACTTTCACACTCCAAAAATGAAAATGATGCTATTAATTACTCGCCCTCATGTTGTTCTAATCCCCTGAGACCTTTGTTCCTCCTTGGAACAAAAACTAAGATATTTTATGTGTAATCTGAGTGCTCCCTCATCCTCCAAAGATAGCAATGGTCCCAACCTCTTCAAAGACCAGACAAATACCAAATAAATACATCCTCAAAACTGACCGTATGCTTTCACTGGATCAGTCAGAATATTATCAAGCTACGAAAACGCTTATTCAATTCAATTCATCTTTATTTCTATTGCACTTTCACAATGTAGATTGTGTCAAAGCAGCTTAACATAGAAGTTCTAGTAAATTGAAACTGTGTCAGTTCAGAGTTAAAGTACAGCTCATGTGTCATGTTTAAATAAGCCTCTGACATATTACCTTAGATGCACCTGTGCTTTTTTACAAACAGAGGAAGTTGTAGATGGGCATTCATGAGGTAAGCGTCACTGTACAGTACTCATGAATGTGCGCAATTTACTGACACAGAGTAAAAGAAACTGTTGAATAACATTGTTATTTTTGGTACATGTGCACACAAAGACTTTGAAGAAGTCAGGAACCTTGCTATCTATTGAGGATGAGGGAGATCTCAGATTTCTTGTAAAATATCTTAACTTGTCTTCTAAAGTTGAACGTGAACATGACTGTAAGTAATTGATAAAATAATTTACATTTTTGAGTTTTGGGTCTGGGTATTGTGGTGGCACAGTGGATAGCGCTGACCAAGAAGGTCACTGGTTCGAACTCGGCTGGGTCAGTTGGCATTTCTGTGTGGAGTTTGCCTGTTCTCCCTCTGTTTCCTCTGAGTGCTCCGGTTTCCCACACAAGTTCAAAGACATGCGCTATTGATGATTTGGGCAAACTAAATTGTCCGTAGTGTATTTTTGTGAATAAGAGTGCATTGGTGTTTCCCAGTGATGGGTTGCAGCTGGAAGGGCATCTACTGCATAAAACATATGCTAGATAAGTTGGTGTTTCATTCCGCTGTTGCAAAACCCAGATTAATAAAGGGACTAAGCCAAAAAGAAAACAAGTTTTGGGTGAACTAACCATTTAAGTACTTTACAAATCACATACTTTTGTATTTTTACGCAGGTAAAATGGAAATTATGGTATCTGTTTTACTCTAGTGCTTGATTTGAATACTCCATCCACCACCGGAAGTAACAGATGCCACGGTTAGACCTGCCACTGACACAGTTGTCACCTGAACAGGATAACGCTAATGTGCATTTCAACAGCTCTTATATTTTTCCGCGGACCTCACATGGCTTGGTGTGATGAAGTGATATACGTGTTATCAACTAACAGGTCTGTGGCAAACGTCTACAGATGTATAAGCTGTGTTACTTAGCAACTCTGTATTTTATTCTCACCCATCTGATCATATAGGCCACTGAATTCATTTTTATTTGATATATTTTAAATTGATTTATTTTGGAATGCAGATTCTTTAAAACGATCGTAGCTGCCAATTAGATAAAAGCAGATATAAAATCACAAAAAGACATCAAGACAAGCAGAGTGCAGAGTCTTCAGCGTAAGGCAGTATAACCTTAAAGTGCCAATGTAGCATTTTATAGCATATAATGACATCTTTCACTGAAATTGGACCTGTCAAGCACTCATCCATCCAGTTGGATTCTACCTAATGGCCGTTGGTTAGAGTTCAGATATACGGTTAAAGTGCCACATACCAGCCTCGAGTGTCTTGAAAGGCTTTAGAAATGATGGCTTTTGTTTAGCGATGAAACTCAGAAGCTTGTGGAGTTCTAAATAGTTGAATGGCACCAACCACAAACTTAATCCAGATTCTGGATTGCATTCTGGAAACATCTCGTAATGAGCATAAACATTTTTAAGCATCTCTAAATCTACAGCTTTGTACTTCTCTGAAAGTTCCAGCCTGTGATCTCATCCTCTCATCCTGGCTGATCTCACATCCCTCCAGAACCCCAAAATGTTGTTCACCGGGACGCTAAATGGCCTCTGGAATCTTGTGCATTTTTAATGTCTTAATGATGATCCCATGCTCAATGTACAAGTGTTACACATACATCTAGTAAATTTTTTAGCGTCTAAAACGCTCGCTTTGAAAAACAGCCCATTTGCTCGCTACCCCCCACCAAACAAATTGGTGGAGAACAACAAAGTTCAATCTATGTTTGAATATTTCTGTGTTCCTCATCTGCGACGGGCACTTACAGGAGTGCATTTTTGCATCCTGGATAAGGATGTAGTCCACGAGGGATGCTAGGAAAGTGGATTTCCACTAAATGGGGAAACCGGCTGCTTCCAGCTCTGAGCACCTCTGAGTCGGGCTAAACAGTGGGCACAGTCATCCACACACCGGGCCAAATGGAAGAGTGAAGTAAGAAACACCATGGAGCTACTTAGAGGAGGAAGCCTGAAGTGCTGTAAACATGTTTCTCTCATTGGTGTGTGGTCTTAAATACTCATTAAACATGGAGTGGGTGGACTTGTTGGGGAGCCATCCGTACATCTGCTCTCATGTAAGAGATTTGTTTATAATATGCCACATTATGGAGTTATCGTGTTAGGTGGCCTGGACTGACTTTATGTCATTTGTGGACTCTGGAATTTATACAGTTATTACCATAATAAGTGCAAGATGTACAGAAGCCCTGAAGGACAAAGTGTCTTCCTTGGACTATTATCTGCATTATTTTTTTTTTCAGCTGTGAATAACAACAGTTTTTATGTGTAATGTGCCGTTGCTCTGAATTTATTTTTCCTCCATAAACTTTTTTTTTTAATAAAGCAGAGATGTCTATTAAAAAAAACTGAGGAAACTTTTTTTTTCTTGTGGCGGTAACAATTAGAATGTGGATTTAAATTGAACCTCTAGTGCTCAAATTTATAAGCCTTTTGTAAATGCATGTTATTGATCTTATTATGAGTGTTTTAGCCATACATATGTTTAATAGAAAAACAACAAGAGGCTTTAATCCTTAATTAAATTGTCATAACCATCTTTACTGACATACTGTATACCAGATTTGTCCTGTAATTTCTTTCATTTTAACCCTCTCTTGTTTCTTACCTTTGATAAGATTGAATAAAGTGTGTCATTAAGATGTAACAATATGGAAGAAAAGATCTCCAGTCTTTCGTTTTCTCACAGCTTAAATGTTGTCAACAAAATAGGCTCCCTGTGCCTTTCAAGACCAAAAAACTTTCTTTCTTTCTTTCTTTCTTTCTTTCTTTCTTTCTTTCTTTCTTTCTTTCTTTCTTTCTTTCTTTCTTTCTTTCTTTCTCTGTTGTAAATATTACTCAAAGTAAGAGTAAAAAGTAGCCACTTTTAAAAGTACTCATGAGTAGTGAGTATTGCACTAAAAAGTTAATGTGTTTACATGCAGTTTGTACAGGGATTTGTAAACGAAACATTCTGTAGTGCATTTAGTGATCTTCCTACTGTATATTTCTTCCTTCCTTCCATTGATTGTTTTTTCTGTCCTTCATTCATTCATTCGTTTGTTTGTTTGTTCCTTCAGTTGTTTCTTCCTTCGTTCCTCCCTTCATTCATTCTATCATTCATTCGTTCCTTCATTTGGTTCTTTGTTCATTCATTCATTTGTTCCTTAGTTTCAATCCTTCCTTCAATCCTTCCTTCCTTCATTAGTTCAGTCCTTCTTTCCTTCGTTTGGACCTTCTTTCTATTCCTTATTCGACCCTTCCTTCATTCGGCTCTTCTTACTTCATTCTTCATTCGTTCCATTTAGCGATCGTTTAAGGCTGTATGGTGACTTCAGCCATCATACAGTCGACATAGTTCATTTTCTCATTAGTGACATGCAGTCTCTAAACGGTCTCTGGGTCATTGTGTGTAAAGATTTTGGAAATTGCCATGGACATTTTTAATGCTTTCAAAAGGTTTGCTGTATTTTTGAAACACCCATGTCTTGAGGTTGTTCAGTATGATGCGATTTACTTTCTTTGTGTGATTTGATTGAATAGATTTTTCTACTTTAGCCATTCACCATAGACAGGAAAAAAGTAAAGTGGTGACTGCAGATTAAAGGAAAATAATGGAGTAGAAGTACAGATACAGCACTAAAAATTTACTCAAGGAAATATATAAGTACACATTTTTAAAACTACTTAGCAAAGTACAATTCCTCAGAAAAACTACTCAATACAGTAATTAGAGTATTTGGAATGTGTTACTTTACACAACTGAATGTCGTTTTATTATGAAGCAGGATGATCAGACAAGCAACAGTACTGAAAAGATAATCCAAAAACAGTTTTACAAAAACCAGGCAGAGGTCAGGACAGGCGGCAAACAATCATTAAACAAAAAACAGAAACAAACCTGTAACGGGAACAAGGATAACATTTAAATATAGAAATACAAGACTGAGAAATGGTAAGTGATATACTGTAGTGTCTGAAATCAGCGTCAATGATCAGCAGCTGTGTGTGTCTGTCAGTTTACAGAATAATAAACTGTTTCAGCTGTGAGATGCAAAGCATGATGGGAGGTGTAGTCTGGGTGAATGGCTGCTGTGGTGTTCATATAGTGACCTTAACACTTTCTTTGTTTTTAAAATATATTTGGGATCTGTTTTTTTTCACTGTAATCTGTGAAGTGTCGTGAAAAAAAGCTTGCAATGATTTAACTTGAAATGACATTTTTTTGATTTATGCGAACAGCCGATAACAGGTCATTATAAGCTTTGCATAAATATAATTTAGTATCACAAAATACATTAAAATATTAAATATTGTACAAGAGCTATAATTTAAATAATAATAATAATAAAAATCTAATGTCAATAAACTAAAAAATGAATATTTTGATAACCATGTGAAAATCATAAGAAGGTCATGGTTTGTTCTCCATAATATAAAAATTCGAACATGTTCCGGGCGGAAATGAAATCTGAATTTCTTCAGAAAAAAGCCTAAATCTGTTCAACAAATAAAGCAGACATGTCTCTTTAGAAATATTTAACCGCTTCAGTTGTATGGATTTATTT
The DNA here is from genome assembly GCA_903798035.1 of Danio albolineatus. NCBI lineage: Eukaryota > Metazoa > Chordata > Actinopteri > Cypriniformes > Danionidae > Danio > Danio albolineatus. The sequence continues at coordinate 899,234 of CAIGQQ010037820.1, read as the reverse complement.
TTGATCTCATCATGACCATTTTGAAGCGTCTGAATTTTGAGTGAACAGGCTTTCAATCCAGGGACAGAAACTTCTCAGATTTTAATAAAATTTAGTTTGTTAAGCAAAGATAAAGTAATTTCATATGGCTTTTGAATTACATGACATGATTTTTTTTTTTTTTTTTTTTTTTGCTGGTGGGGGGCAGAGATGGTGTTGGTAGCCTAGCATTATTCTGACTCGTTTAGTTACACTATGTCATTCATAGAAGTGACACAAGTTGGACTTTTCTGATCTCATTCTCTTCTCCGCATCATTTGTGGTCTTCTGTTCGATCAGTAAAAGTAGCAAAAGCCTTACAAAAAAAAAAAAAAAAAGACAAAAAGCAGGCTAATCTGAACAGCTCTATTCAGATTTGCAGCATGATGTCGTAAGGCTTTGCCAGGGTCATCAGACCTCCAGAGACCACCACAAACATCCATGTACTGTATGTGCAAGAATCCAGGATGTGTCTGGCCTGCGAGCTCACTGCAGCACTCACACAGACCTTATCTCTGACAGCTAGGCCCCTGGAGCTCCACCATATTGATGAATAAAATAGTACCTTTTCCCAATTAGATTTCCCAGTGTTGGCACGAAAATGTACTGGCTGGAGAGGGGGAGTTAAAAGTGGCCTGGATGTTTGACGGTCTGCAAAGACAGCATAAAAGTTCTTCTGGCTCTTAATGACGGGGCTGGGGATGATGATGATGTTGAAGACTGACACTTTGTCAGAGGCTTTTATGGGCGCCGGGTGAAAGTGCACAGAGACGCTTCTGCCATCACTTCTCACCTCATTGTCCTCCGTGAGTAATGTAGGGAGGAAGAAGAGGAGGAGTGGGATGAAGATGAAGGGCGGAGAGGGGGGAGCGCAGATGCTCTGGCACACAGTGGCGGTCGTCTCAGTGCAAGAGCTGAACTGCACTTAGGCCCCATTTGCTTTTAAGGATGTCTGACAGGACGGCAGGCACGTATGATCAGACTCTTCCCCCCCCCCCCCCCAGCATTCAGTTGTGACAGTTCTCTGGGAGAAGGCCTTAATGCACTGTCACCAGAGCTCTCCACTCAGCTGCCTTGATTTACCTTCCCCATCTGTCCCAGTCAGGCCAACCAGGACTTAGAGCAGGAATAACACACCAGACCTGTTCAACATGGGTCACTTTTTGGTTTAGCACACACATCCAGCACATTAGCGTTTACACGTCTCTGAATTTAACATTTGTGCCATTTTAAAGAGTTTTTTTTCTACAAGTCATTTAGACATAGATATTTTATTTTGTATTACACAGAAGAAAGTCATATATATTTCTTTTGAATTGTAATGTTTTCTGAGGTGTACTTATGATGTTAGTAATACTTGTAAAGGGATAAATCGCCCCAAACTGAAAAATCTTTCATCATTTACTTACTTTATTTATTCTGCTGAACAGAAAAGCAGATATTTTGAAGAATGTTAGAAACTTTTATGCATTGACTTCCATTGTATTTGTTTTTCCTAGTATGGAAGTCAATGGGGACAGGTTTTACGCTTTTTTCAAGATTTTTTGTTCAACAGAATAAAGAAACTTGTAAAGTTTTGGCACCACTTGAGTAAATACTGAGTAAATGTTTATTTTTTGGTGAACTATACCTTTAACATGTTGTTTTTCCCTATTTGAGACACTTTGATAGCAGACACAAAGACTTTTAATTATCATTGTTATGATCGTAAAGTGGGTGTCATGGTGGTGCAGTGGGTATACGATAGCCTCACAACAAGAAGGTCACTGGTTCGGGTCTTAGCTTAGCACTTAGCTGATTAGTTGGCATTTCTGTGTGGAGTTTGCATGTTCTCCTCGTGTTCACATGGGTTTCCTCCAGGTGCTCCGGTTTCCCCCACAAGTCCAAAGAAATGTGGTATGAGTGAATTGGATTTGCTAAATTGTCCGAAGTGTATATGTGTGAATGAGTTTGTATGGATGTGATGGGTTGCAGCTGGAAGGGCATTTGCTGTATAAAACATTCTGGATAAGTTGGCAGTTCATTCTGCTGTGGCGACCCCAGATCAATAAAGAGAATAAGCTAAAAATGAATGAATGAATGATTGTGAAGCAGTTTTACATATTAAAATAATAGATGGCTGCTGATGTGATGTATATTTATTTTTTTATTATTAAAAAGTTAAAAATACATATATCAAATGATATAGACAGAGCAAGGCAATGGTAAAAATGTTATCATTCACACTTTATAATACTGTTGGATATGAGGCAGCCATCAATTTTCTTCACTCCATCTAAAAAGCCTGTGTTGAACTGTGTCTTGGTTAAAAAACTAAATAAACAAGTTGGTTTATTTGAATGGAGAGTGGCAAATGTGGTTAATAATCTGATTGATGGCTCAATCAGACTAAAAAGCTTTCATGTAAACACCTTTATCGATCCAACTGATCTCAATTCAGATAGATTGGAACCCAATTGAGATGACATGCATCTAAAATGGAAAATACTCTGCATGTGCAATTATGTGGATGTCATGATGGCTTGTGACGTAGAATGAGCTAATGCTTTTGTGTTATGATGTCTCATAAATGGCTGTTATGTTATTCTAAGGATCTTTTCCACTTCCTCCCTTCAGTCCCCTCAGATACAGACCGCTTGTTTTGGCTACAGGATTGTGCAGGTTTACTGCTTGATAAATATAACAGCATAGCACAAAGCTTGTGCTCATCATCTCCTAATTAGGCCCCCAAAAATATCAAATTTATAGTGATGAATAAAGAATATTTTGGTCAGGGTAACATGTATAAAAGTAAAGATGAACATGTAAATGTATGCAATGTTTACTGATGTGGTCCTTTGTGATGTTACACCATATCTAGACACGAATAGTATAACATGACTAAGACTATAGAAGACTATAGAACTTATTAACAGTGATTATGTCAACGCTGGATGCAATTCGGCGTGATTAAATTAAATTCATCTTTATTTTTATAGTGCTTTTACAATGTAGATTGCATCAAAGCAGCTTAACATAGAAGTTCTAGTTAATTGAAAACTGGATTGATACAGTTTCAGAGTTGAAGTTCACTTTAGCGGAGTTTAATTTTCACTGCTGAAAGTCCAGACACTGAATAGCAATTCTATGGATGTCCAAAACCAAGCAAGCCAGTGGCGACATGGGCAAGGAACAAACTTCACCAATTGACGAAAGTGAAGGAAAAAACCTTGAGAGAAACTAGGCTCAGTTATGCCGAATTCACACCAGACGCGGCACGCGCGGCAAAATCGCGCTATTCGCGCGTAAACATACGCGTAAACATTTGAGTTTACTCGCTTCATTCGCGAGTACAAATCCGCTTCATTCGCGCGTCAAATCCGCTTCATTCGTGCGTCAAATTGACTTGAGAAAAGACTTCTGGGCTTCTGTCTATGGGTGACTGTAGCTTTATTCCTAAATGGCTGACAGGGGTTTTATAGAGAGAATACCTGTGTTAATGTGCTTTATGAAGGCTGAAACACAGCGTTCATTCGTTTGGAGCTGTATATGAGACCACTAGATTATTTCAGAGGTGCACGGAGCTCTGTGAGCTCATAAACTCCTCCAGACACTGAACCTGGATGATGGAAGCTTTCAGCGGTGCTTCTGACTGAGCTGAGCCGAGTATGATGAACTGTTGTCGGTGTCAGCTGGAGGATTTCCCCCCGAGACACCAACAACAGGCGCTACGTCATAATCACACCCCCACAAGAGCAAGCTCCTGGTTGGTTAACGCGGCGCGAAAGTCCGCTGAAGTTCAGATTTTCAAACGGAAGCGATGCGCGCGAATTGCGCGTTAAACGCGTCAAACGCGCAAAACGCTTAAGTCAATGCAAAGGCGCGAATAGACATGCTGCGGCGCGATACGCGTGAAATTGTTTTAAATGCAGTTGTAATATCTACATCAGTGTTAAACCTGTGACTGGTGGATAAACATGTTCTGTAATGGTGTAGCTGTGTCTCCACTGGCCTCTTTTGGCTTTAATAAACTCATCCCTTAGTTTTTTCTAAACCTTTTAACAGAAACTTTCCTCCTTTTCCACTGCTGTCGCAATTTCTAGCCAAGAATTATTGATCATCTGGTTATCTCTATGATCACTGATCATGAATATGTCTTTACAGTAGTACCTGTTTCAGACAAAATCTCTTCAAAGTGCTTCATATTCAACTCAAATCAGACGCGGCACCGCGCGCGCTGTTCGCTGGGGTCTCAAAAAAATTTGTGCGCTGCGCCAGCCGAAACCATGTCGCGCGCACCCAAAGCGAACATCCGGAAACTCCGCGATGACGTCATATATGCCGCGCGCACTCAAGCGAACTAGCGGACGCGTCGAGTATAAATCAGCCTTTAACATGTAAATGACTCGCGCTTGACGCGTCTTCCGCGTCTGGTGTGAATGCACCATTAGGCTCGACCATTTCTCCTCTGGTCAAACTTCTTTTGCAGAGCTGCAGTCTAGGCACCAGAGGCTGGAAATAGCTGGACGTCCATCGAAATAAGAAAGTCTTAAATGCAAACTGATGGTCCATACTGCATACCGAGCACTCCCACCGCCTTTGACATGAAGCAATAGATTGCCACAAAACACAACCACTCCTACCACATCTGTGAGATGGTTGGTGGGTCATTCCCACTTTATATTAGATGGTTCATAATGTATTCTGGGGGTCTTGAGGTAGGAGGTAAGGTTAGGTTCAGGTTTGGGTGGTATTGGTAGGTTTATGGGTGGGTTAAGGTGTAAGGGATGGTCAACAGTGTATTACAAATGTATTTACAGAAATTAATTACAGATGTAATTACATGCAGGTATTCAATCAATAATGTCAAGCATGTAATTATTTACACAATAAGTACATTTGTAACATGTGATTAATTACAGTGTAAATACATTAGGTAAGACCACCTAATACAAAGTGGGACTGGTGGGTCTAAGTAGGAAATGATTGTAGAACTATGAGTTGATCTTTCTCTTTATTCTCTTATGTCAATACAGATTGTTTTAAATAAAAGCTATTTTTAGACAAGAATGGAAAAGACAAGAACAAGAAAGTATATAGACCGGATGTTTAATAGTACAGTAACCTTTTAAAATATACAATAGTGTATCCGTTCAAGTGTAGAACTGCAAAAGTTTTTACAAATTTAATAGTTTTGAGGTTTGAAGCTCCATCACTGGCAACAAGATATTATGAACATGCATTTTGACTCACATTGAAAGCCTCCTTTGGCTCATCAGCTCTTAAGATGCATCCTTTCAAAGCAGCAGGCTCTTGACACAACCTTGGGATTTAATAATGATTTTATGAATCAGAAACTACTCTCACATGAGATGGACAGGAAGCGGAGGGGGGAGACGGTGGGGTAGTTGAGAGGTTGTCTAGAAGTGGCATCATGGGTAATCTGGAGGCTTGAAGGCTCACTCTCAGCCATTATCTAAGGAAAGCGCGCATGTCCGTTTTGCCATGTTATTCCAAGGTCTCAATTACGTTGTGTTCTCTATGATTTAAACAGCACTGTTTTCATACCGGCTACACGGCGCACAACAAGCCTCTTAAAGTCCCTAATAAATGTGAAATTGCATGTGATGTGTTTTCCCCCCTCTCTCTTCACTCTGTGTGCTTTGATCATGCAGTCCCATGACAGATCCATCAGCCCTCTCTTCATCTCCTGTAGGAATTGGCTGAGCTTAATTGGTGCTACCAGGAATATATCAAAGCAGGAAACCGGATGCTCTCCGAACTGCATCCACAAAGCAACCTCTAAATCTGTATCGCCCAATGGCCACTTAGCAGCTTTTCAGCGCTCGCAAACATTTTGGCAATGTTATAATGGCAGGTGCACAAGGAGACTACGACTTTACTACACGACGACAGGAATCCTTCTCTCTTTAATACTGGGGGTTGCTCCGACGGCCCGTTGTTCTAATCTTATTTAACAGTCTATGCCTAACACTCAATGCTGGGCCTCTCAGATTGGAGAGTTTCCAAACAATGCTGGGCTCACCCAAGCTTGGAATTGGTTTTCCGTGGAACGTCTCCCTCCTCCCTTCGGGCACTTTACCAATTTGACCAAATTTGTTCCATCACTGGCTCTAAGTGGCAGGAGTGTTTTTCGGCTTCCTACTGCAGACTGGCACTTGCAATTTGCACATTCTTTGCAGAACATTAACAGCTTTGTTAAGGCCTGCAACCGGCCTGCTACAGAAAGGCTGTTTTTTTCTGGCAGTTCCTCGAGCTAAACCCTCTTGACTCGGTGGATCTGGTTTTGAAGGAGTTCAAGGTTATCCCTGTGACACATATTTATATATTCATGTACACTCGACCTAATCGTATTTAAACTGAAGAAACCTTCCGCGTTATTAAAGAATAATGGAACGTCTTTGTCCTGGCTCTCTGTGACTTTCTGTAATACAACAGACATGCTCTAATGCTCCTTATGCCACTCTATTAAAATCACAATGTGCCTTCCTCATTATCACCCAAGGGTAGGACATTACATCTCTGTGAACTTCTTCTTTTTTTTTTTGGCCGTCTAACACAAGACAAATACTCCATAGCTAAGGCACCTGTCTACATGATGTATTACTGGCATACAATAGGCTACTAAAAGTTGATATACTGTAATTGTGCATGATAATTAGAGTTATAAACCCACCTGTAAATGCCCCATTGGGATCTGGGATATTAGCTTGTTCACTGAAACGCACGCCCACTGCTTTTTTTTTTTTTAATTTTAGGGATGAGTGTTAGTGGAAATATCATTTAAGGGCCATGATTGCATTGGAGGTGTACATATAGATAAAGAGCAGAATGCTTCATAAACCATTACTTTACAATTGGAAGATAAGTGCATGAATTAGGCTAACGCTAATGGAAGAGTGTGTAAACTCAGCAGTAAGTTGAACAGCAGCGAGACTCGCGCTGCAGCCGAGAACAGCTTCAGGCAGCAAAAGCAATTAAGAAAACTTAAAATAATTTGAACTAATTCTTTTCTCGTTATCTGTGGAAAATAATGCATTATGTGTTGATTATGAGCGGGGAGGAAGTCCTTTATCTGGAGTGGGAATACCTTATGCTGAGGCTGCTTCTTTCAGGAGGCTGCTTAAGGGGATTGCAGCGCTGGATTTCTATTTGGTCTGACTCCCTTTCATTCGCTCTCTTCCATTTGCAGGCTTTGCTCTGTAGTTTGTTCTCCCTCTTTTCCCCCCTCCACCGCCGCCTCTCACATTCAGAGTTCAAATTCATTAAACACGGTGTCATCACGCGTTAGTCTTCACCTATCCGCGCCAGCCATTTCCTCCCTCACGTTGCTCTTAGAAACAATTTGCTCGCGAATAGCAAGGGCATAACAAAGTGGAATGAATCAGAGTGAAAGCGTAGTGTTTCCTAGAGATGCGTGTTGGCACATGGAGTTTCGTGTGACATCTAAACTCAAACGGATGGTGCGCTGTTGTGACAGGGGGGTGTCTGGTTGCAGGGATTGCCGGTAATCTTTGGTGGCTTGCTTATACACACACCGCCTTGTGAAGTTGCGAATGCTGGTGTCAATCCAGAAAATCCAGTTGCCTTTGGATGCTCGAACCACATCAAGACCTTTCGACGAGGGCCAGAAATCCTTTTCAAATGTCATACTTTGGCGATGTTTACCTTTAATAACCCAGATCTAAATATTTCTTTTTAATTTTGAGCGAATCATTTGTTCGCAGCGCTTTGTTGATGTTTCATTCCGCCGGGCGTACACAATGAAACGGGCCTTTTTGGTAGCCGTTTATTTATTTGATTCTACTAGGCCCCGGCTGAACCCGCTGCGGTAATCTCGCCTCAGTCACGTCACTGCGACGGCTCTGCTCAATTTCAGAGACACTAGCGAGCAGTCATGAGAGGATCCAAACCCCATTTAATGTCCTCTGATGGCTTTTGCCTGTTCGCTATCTCTCGGTGTATCAGAGTGAACTTAATAGGATAATGGAGTAATCCGGTTAGTTTACCTTCACTCTTAGACCATTTATTCAGCCTCTTTGATGCATTTGTTTCATAGAACACCAGTGGAGATGTTTAACCCGCAGATGCTAGACTGTGGAATGGTTGCATAACGCATTCAATTTCGGCAGAGCAGCAGGCGTGTGCACGGTGTGTCATGAGTACCAGAGTTCGTGTAACCTAATGGAGTGCAAATAGAGTCATTATGCACTGTAATAGGAAGCACTCTCTGCAATATAAGCTGAGCATGTTTTCACCACTTTTCTCGGTTTTTGCTTGCCCTTCCCTTCACTTCCCCCATTATGCAAAATGGAGTTGTAAAAAGCAGGCAAACTAATCTTTTCGTCCCTGTGTCTTTTATTCTGTTCAAGCATCTCCCGTGCATTCATATGTTGTGTTGTTTGTCGGAGAAGGCGAATCCTGAATTTACCGTGGCTGCATTGCCAACTTGCTTCGTGTGTTTGGGTTTAATTACTTAGAAATAATCGATGGACTAATGATGGCATAATTTAGAGCTCACATTAATCTACTGTCTGGAGGTGTTAATCAGAGCAGAGCTCGGTCTGGATGTGGGGAATGTAACCGGGGAGAAAGTTATTCATGGAAGACCGGGTCACAGACCGTGATGGAAGAGCAAAAGCCGGTGATTGATTTTGAATGTTATGGTTTAGCCCATTGGCAGATTTTTACATGCAGGTTTTATTGCGATAAGGCAGTCATTAAATTAAAGTTCTGTTTGCATGCCCACAATTGTTTCTGTTCTCGTCAACTGCTTTGCATTAAATGTTTTGGAAAGAAGTCTCTTCAAGGCTGTATTAATTTCATCAAAAAAAAAAAAGCACTGAGATTGTGACATGTTGTATTTAAATACATTTACATTTTTTACTTCATTTTAAATGTCATTTATTAAACTGAATCTGAATTATGTCAGGGCAGTGGGTGGCATGATTGCCTCACAGGGAGAAGGTTGCTGGTTCGAGTATCGGCTGGGTCAGTTGGTATTTATGTGGATTTTGCATGTTCTCCCCGTGTTCGCGTGGGTTTCCTCCGGGTGCTCCAAAAACATGTGGTAAAGGTGAATTGGGTAAGGTAAAATTGTCCATAGTGTATGTGTGTGAATGAGTGTGTATGGGTGTTACCCATTGATGGGTTGCGGCTGGAAGGGCATGCGCTGCGTAAAACATATGCTGGATAAGTTCCACTGTGGCGACCCCCGATAAATAAAGGGACTAAGCCAAAAAGAAAATGAATGAATGAATGGATGAACGAATGAACGAATGAATGAATGAATTACTTCATTGTCACATTGTTCTTCAACAATCATACTAATATGCTGTTTTGGTCTCCAAATGACATTTAAAAATATAACAACAATAATAATAACAATAATATGTTTTTTCTAAATAAAACTATGCCATAATTTTATAAACATATGTACTGCCTTGTTTAATGGACTCTTTTCACATTTCTTGGTTTCTCAGTGGTGGTAGTCATCATAGTTGGATAGTTCATTTGGTCACACTTTATTTTGATGGTTCGTTTGTTGAATTTAAGTTACGTTGCAACTAATTCTCATTAGATCATAAGTAGACTGTTTGGTTGGGCTTGGGGTTAGGGTTAGTGTAAGTTGACATGTACTTGCAAAGTTTCTTATAGTCAGTTAAATTGAGGGACTGTTAAATGTCAGTATCAACAAATATTAAGCAGACTTAATATACTAATACTCAAATGGACTATCAAACTAAAGTGTTACTGTTTATTTATTTATTTATTAAATCCTGAATGATTGTAGCATGTCAGACTGCACTCTTTATATACTAATACTCAAATGGACTATCAAACTAAAGTGTTACTGTTTATTTATTTATTTATTTATTAAATCCTGAATGATTGTAGCATGTCAGACTGCATGAACATGGCTCCCATGTCACATTGTAAGATCTCAGCCATCATAAAGTCAGACTGAACGACAATGAATATGCACCAAACATAAAAGAAAACGCCCCTGGAGTTTGACGTCATCCACCTGTGATACTTCACTATCCCACATTCTGAATAGATTCCTCACAGCAAATGTAAACAATCTGTAGCGCAATTTTGCACACAGCACGCCTCAATAATAAAACCAGGAAGAAAAAACGTTTTTGACGTTTCCCCACGATCATTTGATTTTTCGCATGGATTGTGTCATCAAATTCGGTGCTCCTTTGGTTCTTGGATCGACGCTCATCGCAGTTATTGTCACACTGAAGGAAAGTGTCTGAAATCTTCTGACTCTGCCAGAACTTCATTGGAGGAAAAATCTGATCGCCACAGGCATTAAGCGGCTGTCTGTGAACATGTCAAACCAACGATCAGAAATTTTAGCCTAGGATTTCAGGAATCTTTTAGGATTTCTTAGAATTTGTCTCAGATGACAAAATCGTGGCTGAAATCTCACAGTGTTAGCAGGGCTTTAGAGCACAGTGAGTAAGAGAGTACAACAAATATAGTTTTTTTTTTACAATCCTGTTTTCTGAAATAATAAAAGAAAAACTCCACGATGGTGTAGTCAAGACTTTCAGAAAAAGGAAAAAAAAAATGCGCGTGACTGATAACGGAGAGAACAACGTCAATTTTTTTGCTGACATTTTGTTGACATTACATTTCAAACACCTCGCACAATTGGTTTTTGGTAATTTGATTATTAATTTGATGATGTAATTTGATAAAAAGATAATATAACACATAAATACATGTAAATGTTAATACGTTTAAAAAAATGACATATTAAAAACTTTCAGGGATTAAAGATGATGATGACCTTTAAATGCATCATAACACTCTTGTGTAAAGGGTCCATATGTTTTATGAATTTTAAAATAAAAATTTCTTTAAGCATAAATTATACTGACCAAGAAAGTATGTACAACTAAAAAAATATATCAATTTATTCAGGGTTTTCATGGTTTGTGTAGCCCAAACCAAAAAAGAAAAAAAAAGAAAAAAAAAATAAATTGTAGTTTAACATACAAAACCAAAAAATAGCTTTTGATAAGCATATGTTTTAATGGAACTTATAAAGAGAAAGTGAAATTACCAAACACTACCAGAAATCAATTTGTCACACACGCAAATTAAGATTAGTTTTAAGGAAACACATTTCTGATTCCTGTGTTGGGCAATATAGCTCCTATGACAAGAAGCACATGCTTGAGAACTTGGTTCATTTTGTGGTCTAATCTTGTGAATTTATATCATTTTTTATTATTCACTTACTGTAGATGTCATTGGTTTATGCTGCATTCATATTTTAGTCAAACCACACCAGAGTTAATTTGTAAGGGCACTGAGACTCATCTTTTCAGCAGCCTCTGTCGACTTGTTTATTGGACACCATGGTTCGGATGGCAGTGTTTACAAGTTTAAAACAACCTTACTAAGAGACCCATCGCACCACAGTTTGCTTTAATCAAACAATTGTGAATAAAACCTGAAATTAGGGAACTTTTTAATGATTTAAACTGAGAAAAGAATTTTATTCCCTCAACTTACAATATAGTCATGTTTTATGTAATTCAGAGCATTAAAATTGATTGTTCATGCAGCTAATGTTTGGCTTTCCAAACATTTTACTTTTTGTTGGAAGTTGAGCGAGGTAAACAAACCAAAACTCAGCTTTAGTTCTTTTAAATTATAGTCTGGATCCCTGTAGGACGGAATTTAATATCGGAAGCCTTGTCCATACAGGATTATTGTTTAAGCCAAGCCTACGAGCTTTGCTCTTTCAATGGGACAAACGGGGAAATTGAGGTACACAGATTTTCAATAACCTGTGCAACGTCCCACAGTGGCTCATGGGAAAGCACACATTGCTCGTCCTTCCTTTTCAGCAGGAAGTCCATTGGGGACCCAGCATCCGCCATGCACGTGTTTACAGGTACAAGCGCCAAGCATGGAAACAAGTGCCCTCGATCCCCCCTAAACCCCAAACACACATACACTAAATGAATTTGGCCCCAGCAGTCCTTTACTGGAAATATCAAGAGGAAAGACGCTTAACACAGCCAAACATTACTTAAAAAAATGTCACATATTCAGAAGAGCGGAAGATAACTGCATTGCACAAGAGACCTGCACTAATGTCAGCTGAAGGGCACTGGAATAAACAGACGCTTGTCTTCTCTTGGTTAGGGAACTAGGGACTGGATGGGGTAACTGGGGAGAGAGATAGCCAGCCTCTTCCAGCTGTCCCAGAGCTTCACAGGACTTTCTCAATCTCTTGCTCACTTTTTGCACTCATTTTTGGACTCTATTCTTTGTGTACCAGAGTCTGGCCCCTACACACCCTTCCTTTCAGAGCCAACATATTTTTACTTATTAATTTTCCGTTTTAGCTCTGTTACGAGGCTCAGTGGTAAGTTTGCCACGGCTTTCATTAAGGCCGAGGTAGGATGAAATATGAATGTGTAGGGAGTGGATTAGAGTGATGGAATGGCTTGAATATTGCTTTCCTGGCGCCTGGGCAATATTGTCTTGGGGGTGTAAGACACTTAGGCCTGTAGAAACCTGAGCCATTTTCAAAACACCATCGCACTCATCGGCGGGGCAAGAGGAGAAATTTGGTTCATCCGCAGCTGATGAATGTCATCTGGAGATTCAGCAGACTTCAAAGTGTACGAGAGGTTCCATCATCATGATGCATAATGTTGAGAGGCTGACTCAAAGAAAACGTTTGGAAGAACTTTCAAAAAAACTTAAGCAAATCCATTCTGATCATGACACTCGGCGGGTAGAGGGTGAGGTGCTTTTAATGACATTTTGCTAATGAATAGGGCGGCTAAGACAGCAGTGTCATCAAATTGTTTGACATTTCTGTTATGTATCATTACGAACACCAATATTGCGAACTAGGCAAAGCCCTTGTGCTGTATATCAAGAGCTTGATGCATAACCGATCGGAAATGTCCTCTTAGACTCAACATGCCGAGTTTGCCAGTAGTCAGTAGATGGACAGTGCATGCAAAAAAAACCTTGTCCCCTTTTATGTTGTCATTCTTACTAAAAGGTGCATTGAATAAAACAATAAATAAACTATTTTAGAAAATTATCAAATAAAAGAATACTGTTTCTGACACGGTGGCTCAGTGGTTAGCACTGTTGCTTCACAGCAAGAAGGTCACTGGTTCAAGTCCTGGCTGGGATAGTTGGCATTTCTGTGTGGAGTTTGCATGTTCTCCCTGTGTTTCCGTGGGTTTCCTCTAGGTGATTTGACTTTTCTTCGGCTTAGTCTCTTTGTTCATCTGGGGTTGCCACAGTGGAATGAACCATCAACTTATCCGGCATATGTTTTACACAGCGGATGCCCTTCCATCCTGCAACCCAGTACTGGGAAACATCCATACACACTCATTCACACACACATACACTATGGCCAATTTAGTTTATTCAATTTACCTATAGCGCATGTCTTTGGACTGTGGGGAAACCGGAGCACCCGGAGAAAACCCACGCGAACACGGGGAGAACATGCAAACTCCACACAGAAATAGCAACTGACCCAGCCAGGACTTGAACCAGCGACCTTGTTGCTGTGAGGCGACAGTGCTAAACACTGAGCCACCATGTCACCCTTAATTACAAACTTCTAAAACAGGGGTTCCGAAACATTTCAGCCTACGACCCCCAAAATAACAATGCCAGTGACTTGCAACACCCAATATACCAATAGGCCAAAGTCTTTTCATCATTTAAATTTGGAGAACGCCACTCCGAGACATCCTCCATGTTCAGTTGTGGACTGTATTTATTTTGAATGTACATGAGTTCCGTAAAGATGTCAGAAAGTTCAATCTGGTGGCATAAAATCAATGTGCAAACAGCCTTTAAAAAAAAGCACATATTTGTATATAATTTTAAAAAAATAATAGGAAACGTCAACCAAACATGAATCATGGCAGAATTTATTAATGTTTGTGTCTCTCTAAACACAAGTAGCAGTTTCTGTTTTGTGATGAATCATTGAATCATTCTCTCAACTAAAATAATGACTTTCTAAATGAATCACTGCTTGGTTTTAATCAATTTGGTTAAATTACATCAATGACTCATTCATAAAAGCAGTCACTTGCATTTATCCTGAAATTTACTTTGTTTCTGAATTAAATTGTTAAGTAAATGATGGTATTACTCATTCATAGAGACCGACCGTTTGGTGTTTCAATTTTGAATGAAAGGGTTAAATTGATGATTCATAACCCATTTAAACAGTTACGTGTAACAATCTACTGACAAAACAGTGTAATTTACAAAGATTATTGGAGGAATCAAATTTCTTATATTTGTTATGTTATGACCTTTAGATGTATTTATTTATTTGTTTAGAGTTTTTGAGCTAGCATTATCCTCCGTGACAGCATAGTGCAAAAATCCTCTAAATTGTATTTTCTGTCTTTAAGTTTATTAATGTCCAAAGATATGATATCAGCAGAGAAAGCAATTAAAAACCCAACTAAATCATGTGAAAATCCATAGATGACAAAGACATTATAAAATTCCAGAGCATTTATGGAATCCTCCAGAATGAGGGTGAAAAGGGCGTTTTGGTGATGCACAGGAAGTGCCTTTGGAAGGAGGATTTCTGCAAGGCTGTGGAAAGTAATTGAGCATGGTAATAAGTTCCAGTGTTTATCTCTGAGCCAATGTTTATCTACTACATTCCTTTCCCCCCCCCCCCCCCCCAAAAAAATAAACAAATTAATGCCTTATTCGGTTGACGGGGGTGGCAATGTGAAAGAAATATTACCTTTGAGTAATTTCTGTCAGTAGTGTGACAAGTATTTTTTTCTTTAGTGAGTTCTTGCTTATGATGTGATCCTCCTGTCTCTCTGCATTTTATTCAGTTGGACATTGCAAATATGATATTGCAAAAATCTTAGCGCTAAATATTCACCAGTATTCAAGAGTTTTGTGTGGGGCACAGTATATTTATTTATGTTTAATCTTCCAAGATCAAGATTACATTTTCTTTGTATAGACCAGGGGTGTCCAAACTTGGTCCTGGAGGACCGGTGTCCTTGAGAGTTTAGCTCCAACTTGCTTCAACACACCTGTCAGGAAACTTCAAGAATGTCTAGTGATTAGATGGTTCAGGTGTGTTTGATTAGGGTTGGATCTAAACTCCCCTGGATACTGCCTCTCTAGGACCCAAGTTTGGACACCCCTGTACTAGAAACTTCCTGGCAGGTGTGTTGAAGCAAGTTGGAGCTAAACTCAGCAGGACACTGGTGCTCTAGGACCGAGTGTGGACAACCCTGGTATAGACATTTGAATGTAGTTCATTTACATAGTTTTTACATATCTAATTTTACATTGTTTACATCCTTCCAGGAGTTAGAGTAATTTTGAATGTAATATATATTATTAATAGAGATTAATTATACTGCATATCAAGATGAGACATCCATTTTGTTGTCTGCATCAAATTAAATTTACAAAAGTGTTTTTACAGTATATACACAGGTACAACCATATATTTGAAACGATATCTTAAACCATTAGAAGTCATCCTCTATTGGTTTAAATATCATTTTAAAATATGGTTGCAATAATGCTCCAACACCCAAAACAACATTCTTATTCGAGCTTGTGCTAGAAAGTATGTATGTAACACCTCTTGACAAATAGGTAAAACCTTGTGGATTGATAAGTAATGATTAAAAAAACATTTAAAATTACAATTAATTTGATTTGGGTGATTCACTGTGTTCCTATAATTTATTCATTC
Source organism: Danio albolineatus (assembly GCA_903798035.1). Taxonomy (NCBI): domain Eukaryota; kingdom Metazoa; phylum Chordata; class Actinopteri; order Cypriniformes; family Danionidae; genus Danio; species Danio albolineatus. Next base: position 883,450 of record CAIGQQ010037820.1, on the reverse strand, counting down.
ATTTTCTTTTCGGCTTAGTCCCTTTATTAATCTGGAATCGCCACAGCGGAATGAACTGCCAACTTATCCAGCATATATTTTTACACAGTGGATGCCCTTCCAGCTGCAACCCATCTCTGGGAAACATCCATACACACTCATTCACACTCATACACTACGGACAATGTAGCCTACCCAATTCAGCTAAACCACATGTCTTTGGACTTGTGGGAGAACCCGGAGGAAACCCACGTGACCACAGGGAGAACATGCAAACTCCACACAGATATGCCAACTGAGCCAGCCGAGGCTCAAACCAGTGACCTTCTTGCTGTGAGGCAATCATGCTACCCACTATGCCACTGTGGCGCCCTGTTCCTATTTTATTGCATCAAATAATTTTTTGGTATAAAATATGCCTGACAAGATGTTTTGACAGTCTTACACTGGATGATATTTTGATATATTTTTTTTTCTTAGAGTACGTGAAACAGAATTTATTTAATCTTAGATACTGTTGCTTTAATATAGTTTATTACAGTTTATTAGCAGGTCATGAGTGAACTCATTGCTCCTGCCAGGCTTCCTCCTCTGAAATCCACAAACCCAGCTGTGACTTTTACCACACAACATCAACACTCTAGCCAAAAAGCAGCAGACTGTGAGCTGGGCGGGTGACAAGGAATGCAGAAACTTTCAGGTGTAATCTGAGGTAGAGCGAGACATGTTAAGGCACGTCTCTTCCAGGTTTATATGGAGGACAAATGTGTTTGTGACAAAAAAACTGCAATGATCGAAATGCCTCTGCCTTTTCCCCCCTGCAACCATCAAATAATCACACAATCATCTTTTTTTTTCTCACCCAGCAGTATTAGAACCGCAGTCTACTTGTATCCAGCGAGCAGAGAGAAGACAAACAGCCTACCTGGAGTCTCTCTTTTCATGCCATATGTCACCAGCTCTCTCCGGCAGCCCATCCTCAGTGATGCATGGGCAAATACCTGTCACTAACTGCCTGCTGTGGTAATAGGCTGTTCAACAACCCAGTCGTAATTCATTAAAACATGTAAAGTAGACATTTGGACGAGGGAACCAGCTTGCCCATCACAGCTCGCAGCTCTGGAAGATGTATTGCGCAGACTGTCGCGATAAGGCCGTATCTGGCAGTGGGACAGTGCGAAAGAGTCAGAGGTTGGCTCTATCTCAGTCCTGGAGAGGCGCAGGCCTTGTCGGCTACGTCTGCCATCCGCCCGATGGTCCCGCGATCTATAAATGAAGTCATCACTCAAGTTGGTCGCCCATAACTGTGGAAGTTGAAGCGAGTCTGAGCACCCTGTGCCTGACATTAATTACACAGAAAATTAAACAAAATCTATTGCGGTGATTGAGGTGTTTACCGAGAGCAAGCAGCCACGAGGATGACTCTCTATCTATCATTGCGCAGATAAGAGGACATAAAATGCAAGGTGCAGTGTTGACACATTGAATTACCTCCAAAAATGTGTCGTTTGGGTGCAACACGTAGCATCTTGTGGTGTGTATGTAACGCAGTGAGAAAGCAGAATCCGCATGTGGCCTAATGCCAGCAGTTGCTTGAAAGGATTTTCAGTGTGCAGTGTTTTGCGTCTGTGAATTCGGAGGAATCCAGTAATTGTGCCTGTAATAATGACGGTTGTGACATCTGTCACTTTAAAACGTCTGGAGAAAAGTGACGAGAAATGAATAGCGAGCGCTCCCTCTCATATGAAGTAGTGTAATCCTCTTTAAAGGGAGACTTTGCCTCACAAACCCTTTCTTCTTTAATTGTAACAATGATAATTGCGGTTTTGTGTTGGACGACTTTCAAGGACTTATCTCCTCTATTTTGTATTATTAACTTCCCCGTTTCCACTAAATCCGAAAGTTTTTATGCTTTGTTACTTCTATTGTCATTGTTCATTTTCAATTGCCCATATTTCCTTTTTGAAATATAAAGTCATTATGTTCTTGCGTTTCCCTTGAAGCTCTCTCTTTTCTATTACGGCTGAGCTGAAAACTTTCTTCCAGAGAATTCGCTTTTCGCTGTAGCTCTGAAATCACCATGAAACATTGTGGTTTGCTCTGTTTACAGGCGACCTGCGAGTGTGACAGGCCTGCTTCTAATAAAACGGCTGCCCGGCAAAGCGTCAGCAGCAAACCCAAAAGGTCGTATGTGAATTTTGCCCCTTGGCCTTGTTATCAAAGTCAAACGGCTAGTTTAACAGATTCCTATGGGCCGGTTTTGAGAGAGCGCTCGTTCTCATCCATGCTTCCTTGTTCATCTACACAGACAATGAGTGATTAGCACACAGTGGTAAGTGCTTTTTCCTGGCTTCAAAGGCCCAGCCGTGTGGCCGGCTTCAGAGGCTGGGGTGGCTTTTAATCTAGGCGCACCACCTGTGAGAAGCGTCAGAAGTTGCGTTTGGCGTGGCAGCAGTAGGACTTCATTATGTCTGAGCCAGGCTTGGCCTGAGTTATCCTGCCTGGCTGTACCTCTCAGGCAACACACACACACACACACTTTGCTCGGGCCTTTCCCTTTCACGCGGCGCCCGCAATTTGTCACTTTTCACATGAGATGAAGCCTTTTATGAAGCGAAATGAGTTTCCCGAGAAAGAAGTGCCACAAAAGCCCCATGATTAATTTGCTTGTTAGGCTATTGCAGCTGTCACCTGTGTAAGACATCTGGACAGCAGATTGACTAATGCCATAAGTGGGACCGAAACATGGCTCTCGCTCACACTCTCTCGCAGTTAGCTTTCCCTGCAGTCAGTCTTTTAGTGGGCTTTTAAAAGGGGACTACTTGCTGTCTAAAATGGGCCTTTTTCTAAGGGGTAATTAATAAGCATTACTTGTGATTGACATGGTAATTAGTTGTATTAATGTGCCGCTAAGAGGGTCTGTACAGGAAACAGGCCTATGGGTGTGAGGTGGGATGGGAACTCAAAGTGACCTCACTTACATTCAATTGCCTTTTCTAATAATAATCTGTTTTTTACAGCCATAACAAGCATGGACTAAACAACAAAGCAGAGTGTAGAGTCTGTGGTTAAGATGATGTGAAATCACTTTGAGGGGCTGTTGTCAGATCTGTGATATTGCGCTCATCTTTAATTTAGAGCATTGAAGCATCGCTAGCAGGTGGTTTCAAATTTGGAAAAGTCCTCTGATAAACTTCTACCCTCTTGAAACTCTTTTGTCCATTTAAAAGAGCAAGGAAATTAATAGCAGGACAGTACTTGGAAGACAATAGCGTTGAGTGCCATTCAGGCTTGAATTGAGAATGCCTTTTAAGGATCATTTCACACTTTAAGGGTTTCCATGGTCTGGAACCAAAAAAGAGGATGATACATTTAGGCCTAGTTTGCTTCTTACTCACTATCTTTTGCCTTAGTCCCTGATATATCAGGGGTGCCACACTAGAATGAACCACCAATTACTCTGGCATATTCCCTCAGCTGCAACACGGTGCTGGGAAACATCCTGAAACTCTCTCATTCACACACTCATACACAACCCCCCACCCTTTTACATTATTCATTCATTCATTTTCTTTTCGGCTTAGTCCCTTTATTAATCCGGGGTCGCCACAGCGGAATGATCCGCCAACTTATCCAGCATATTTTTTACGCAGCGGATGCCCTTCCAGCCGCAACCCATCCCTGGGAAACACCCACACAAACTCATTCACACACTCATTCACACAGCGGATGCCCTTCCAGCTGCAACCCATCCCTGGGAAACACCCACACAAACTCATTCACACTCATACACTACGGACAATTTAGCCTACCCAATTCACCTGTACCGCATGTCTTTGGACTTGTGGGGGAAACCGGAGCACCCGGAGGAAACCCACGCAACCACGGGGAGAACATGCAAACTCCACACAGAAATGCCAACTGACCCAGCTGAGCCTCGAACCAGCGACCTTCTTGCTGTGAGGCGAATGTGCTACCCACTAGGCCACTGTGGCGCCCCCCCCTTTTACATTATTTTTTATTTAATTTAATTTTACGTTTGCGTGAACCATAATTAGCTGAGACTTTCATTTCAGTATGAATATTGAGTAGGGTCACATTTTTGTGCACTATTCCCAGAAACTAACGATAAGAGGAACGTGGTTAAGAATATTGTGGCTTAAAGGGGTGGTCCACAGTGTATTTTTAAGGCTTGGTTGTGTTTAAATGCTGTTATTTTTCCATATATCTTACTTTGATTATATACAGCTACTCGGCTAATATGAAAGCGAATGGCATATTTCCTAGTTCCTCCGAAAGGCCTGCCCTCAAGAGGCTCTGATTGGTCAGCTAACATAATGTGCTGTGATTTGCGGATTGGCTCCATGTCACGTCCCTACAAGCACGCACTTTTGTCCAGTCAGAGTAGCTGAATCAGACAGAAAAATGAAGAGCACACAGCTGAGCCTCAAGCCTGCTCTCTAAAATAAAATCTAACAAGTGTCTTTCACATATATTCGAATTATAAGCATGTCTAAGTAATAAAACATTCTCATAAATTTTGTGAGTTTGCTATTTGAGATGTAGAATGCACAGTAAGCGGCCACATAGAGAGACACTGCAGCGCTGCTGGAGATTGTAACCGTTTACAGTAGTTTGACTGATAAATATAAATTTGTAGCAAAATTGTTTGCGGTGCAAAACAGCATTTCATGTTGTTTACGTCCTCGGTACAACTTACCGCTAACACTAGAAACTGTGCATGTAACTGATCAATTTTAACAACTAAAATACTTACAGATTGTGGCTCACAATCCACAGCTTCATCGGTTAGATGAGTTTTAATTGAATCCAGAAATGAACTAAGAGAGATTCTGGAAGCTATCGTTTGTCAAATGCTAGCTATATATATTTTTATAATTCCCTGGAACATAATTAACATTAAACTATAAGCACTTCTCTCTTTGTGTCGTGTCCTTTGGAAGCCCAAATACAGAAAGGGAACAAGCTCTGTGGCAATAGCAGCATTTGGACGACATTTTAGCTTTCTCTGCTACAACATTACAGCGACTCTGGCCATGCCCATTGGCTGTGCAGGGTGTGTGCACATGGTGAATACAGGTAACCGGAAGTCCTTGGGATCTCATTAGCCCAGATGTATTTTTTTGTAGTCCCCAAACTTCACTGTAGGCTTTGACATTTACATTTTGACATTGACATTGACATTGAACTTTGAACATAGTACATTCAGCTGTTTATGTTTACACTGCTACATTACACATCAGCTAAAGTTTAAAATATGATATCGTAGTGGACCATCCCTTTAAGCCATTTTACTGATGTCAACAGAGAAGGTGGTTCTCCACCACTCCAAATGCAGAAGCAAATGGTCAGACTATAGACCAAACCTAATGATACAAAACTAAGGACATTGGCTTGTTTATCTTGCAACTGAACCAAATACGATGCTGTACAGAACAATGCTGTTTACTGGGGTAAATGCGTATGCATGTACATACAGTACATCATGACACGTATGTACTGTACACATACATATTTTTATTAGCTGGTAACTTGTGAAAAGTTTTACACTTTATAAAATAGTCAAAGCAGCACATTTGTGACCAGAAACACCACTTTTTGCCATTTTATAACAATTAAAAACATTTTAAAACAAATTTACCAGTTAAATTTAATTATTTAATACTGACAGCATTATTAACAAATATGCCTTTTTTCACAAATTTTTTTTTACAAAACCATTTTTGATTGATAGAAAGCAATTGACTCCAAAATTTGTCAAATATATAGCTCAATAAACAATTTTGGCCTATTGGGATTTCAGAGCTAAGGAAATTGTACAGTAATTATATTCCATGTACAGTAATTCAAATCCAAATACTCCTTTTTTGGTATGGCCAAATATATGTTAATACCTCTCTATGATGCTAATACCTAAATATATCCAGCAGTTGTGTTGTTACTGCATAGAGTCTTTTAATATGATTTGTTTTAAAGGGCACCTAGGATTAATCTTTTGGAAGCTGGTTGGACAGGACTGTGTGTAGGTATAGTGTGTCCACAGTCAAATTGGAGTGATATAAACATAATAAGTCTCTCTCTTTTTATTTTTATTTTTATTTTTTTTATTTCTGACGTTAAAATAGAATCCAAATCCCTCCCATTTTGAGGTCCACAGCAACATGACATATGAGTGTGGTTTTCCCCGCCTCTGTCTCTGTTGTAACATCATATCCACAATACAGGTCTTGCACAAAGCAGTTGGGATTAAAATATCTGTTTAGCTCTCTGTAATCATCTGCACCTCAAGAATGAGTTTTTTGAACTTTAAAATGTTTTTAAAACGGTGCATGTTTGTGATAAAGATAAGCCAGTAAAATCGCTGTGTAATTCATTACCACAGCCGCATAGTGTCAGCACAATTATACAAGAAGATGCTTCAATTCTGGTTTGTGGACTTAAATCAGGTTTATTTTGTACATTAGCAGAATGGATATCCATACAGCAGCGTATATTAACGTGTATCCTGTCACAATTGCCGTGCAATTTGCAGTGCAAATTTAAACATATGTATGCGCGTCACAACATTGTGTATGACTTATTTTTGCAGAAAGGGTTGAATTAACTTCACAACAAATACATCAAATAGCCATTGGGAAAGTCTTTGTTGTAGTAAGAGAGATCTGCTTCATTCTTCTCTGTCACTGTGCTGCTTATCTAACATGTGGCGCAGTAGAGCGATCACACGCCACCGCAAGGAGAACCAGCTCATTTGCATTAAAGGCACAGGCAACAAAGACAACTACAATAACCTAAAGGCTCAAGTTTCCCACATTCAAAAAGGTATATAAATAACCTGATGGGTATTTTGAGCTAAAACTTTACAAACACATTCTGGAGACACAAAAGACTTGTTAAATATTTAAAAAATGGGAAAATAGGTGCTCTTTAAGTAACAAATGTAAAAATTAAAGCTTTCCAGCAGTGCTGATGCTTAAGTTTGCAGACATTTTTTGCACATTCATTCGAGAGAATCACAGCAACGAACGAATCCCCTCCCTTAATTTTTAATTATGGGGGAATTAGCTGGTAGCATCCGTTTATTTATGCTTTCTCGTGTAATCAGGAAATTCATCTGAGAAAACACAGGCCCAAGGGCCAGTGACATCAAAATAACGCAACACAATACTCTCCCATTCGCATACCTCCCGTTTGATTAAAACCATTTTGAAAGACAGATAAACAAATCTGGCAGGTCCCATCGTGTGCCTAGAGCCTACCGTGACCGATTCCTGTTTTTTCTAAATATAAACAAAAACAGCAAATTCCAGCCAGAGAGAGAAAAAGAGGGGATTTAGTAAAATGGAGGTCCTCAATCCACCCTGCAAACAATCCTACAATAACAACATCGCTGGATGGGGCTTTGGTAAATGTTTAAAAACACACACGGTAGCGACCGTAGTTCTTTCCCAGAATCAATTTACCATTGAAAGACACATTTCGCACTGATGGAGCAATTTGAGGAATGGAAATAGCACCTGAGAACTTGTAAATCACCATGTGCATTGATCGGATGGACCAGGCCATTTTTGTGGATGCGCTGATGGGCATAAGCAGGTCACTATATTAGCTTCATGAACCGCAGGTAGATGGAGAGCGTTGGCATAAGAGGGGGTGTTGATAACCTAATATCTCGTGAAAAAAAAAAAAAAAAAAAAAACTTGTACAACTGACTTCTTCTGCATGCACCCAATATCATTACTATGAAAGATCTATGAATCACACATATGGAAATGATACAATATAATATACTTTATTAATCCCCAGGGGGTGAATTATCTTTCCCTTTGATCTGTGCGCTGCATTACGTTTTCTGTCATTTCCTCTTGTAGATCCATTGCTCACTTTCAAGTTGGATTACTTTTATTACATGCACAGTCTGTTTGGGGCTTTGTGTGATCAAATCCATATAGCAGCATCAGTCATATCAGAGATACTCGATGAAGTTAATCAGTCTGTTGCGATGTGAGAAGTCGATTCCTCTGCATCTGATTTGTTTTGTTTAGTATCTGCTGGCCCACCATAACTTCAGAACGAAAAAAAAAAAACTCTACATACTGCTTTTTCCACTCGACTCCCTTTGTGGTTCCTTTTTTGGGCCTATTTCAATAATCCTCAACATGTATGTTTAATGGCAAGGGCCCCGACAGGAAATGATCAGCAAATGAAACGAAGCGGCGGGTTATTACGCGGCACTGCAGTGTCAGCCTGGGCTTCGCCGCCATTAATTTTATTGTAACTCATTTCAGCGGGCCGAAGTACGCCGGGATTTAATGTTTCCATTCCCCCAGTCCTGTTCTGCATGACAAATTGTTTTAATAAACATATACTGGGTCATAATACAGTAATAATAAGCCTACCAGTCACCTTATATCACTGCAGTTAAATTCTCCCTCCCCATAAGCCAACATTGGTTACAATGACAATTACATGGGGAGCCAATCCTTAGCAGCGGCAAGCACAATGGACAGATTTAATATAGTTTGTAAATATGATTAGTGTGCTGTCGCGTTATTGGAGTCGGGTATTTACATTTCTCTCAGGGTTACTCGCTATATGGGATCAACGTTGAACAGAGGGGCCCTTTTTTCCTCTTTCTTTTCCCTCGTAGCTTTTTTTTTCTTCTTCTTTTCTTCCAGGGGCTTCCTCCGCTCCCCTTCACGACTTAATGAAAAACATGGTTGACCGTTAATATTCCACGGATCAATCACCATTTTTAATTTTGAGGATAAATGTGCAATTGTGCAACCCTCGGAAGCCTTTCTCCCACCTACACTGAGCGCGTGCAGTCATGTGCATACTTGTTTGCAGGCGGATGCAGGCTGGTGTTAATGGAAAAGAGAAAGAATGTGTTCTTGTAATGGCTGCTGGTTATTTACAGGGGTAATTTCATGCTACATTTCAATTATTGCCTAGGTTTGTTTTTAGCTCCTCAAGCTGTTGCTCCTACCTGCAATTGAGCAGAGAGAGGAAATTTATAATCAGTGCACAGTCGGTGCGGCGCGTATAGTGAGGACTGCAGATTGTTTGTTACTAGCTTCATCCGTCTCCAACATTTGGATAATGAAATACTCAAGTGGGGATTGCTGAGGTCAATTAATGCTGAAGCAATGCATTTAACCCATTCTCTTATTACTGAGTCAGCAAAGGGACCAATTTGGCTGCACACAGGAAAGCACATTTGTAGGCCTGCGCGAGCGACTAAGTGAAGTGCACACGCTCCGAGTTCAATATGTTGCAGAGGAGCCGACTCTTTGTCTAATTATTCACCGCTTTTCAAACACAAAATCTCAATGCTTCCCAGAGTCATGCGAGATACCAATCTGTTTGCAGAAAATATTAACCCGTCCCCACTCTTTCAAATATGTGAAGTAATAAACTAAGCTATATTATAAAGTCTAGTCCACAATGTGGCCAAATAACTAACACAAATATTGATATGGTAATCCGGAGATGTCAATAGAGGACAAAACACGCTCGTCTAGTCCAGAGAATGAGCCTGTTTGTTGATCTATTAGTTCTTTGTCTGGAAGGTGAGAAAATTAGACCCTGTTCTGTTTTCTTGTTGACCTGTTTGTTCCGTGTGGGGTGTTGTGGGAATGTACACAGGTAATTAGAACACGGGCTCCGGAATCTAATCAGATTTCTATTGTTCTCGCAGTATGATTTTTTTTAACAACCCATGGGAACTCAATAGTGTGTCAGTGTTGTAGCAGATTAATGGGATCGTAACTGCTAAGAATGTTTTCTTTGTGAGACTGAACAGTTTTTTATTGGCTCATTTTGACGTGCTAGTTAGAAGCAGGCTAAAGCGCTAACCTCTATTTCCATAGGTACTACAGTTTTTGTGTCGTTTCTGCTAAAATGTAGTTTACCTAAAAATGAAAGTAATCATTTTCTCTTCCTCATGTAATTTCAAATCTTTATGGTTTCTTTATTGAGTGACGACAAAATAAAAACATTAATAATATAGCTGGTTGCTTTTTGTTGCAGTAAAAATGAATGAAGGGTGAAGATTAGAAAATTAAAAGATTAAAAAAAAGATTTAGAAACATACGCAAGATCACCTAAAAATTGTAATACAAGTAGCCATTAAAAGGATAGTAAAATCATAGCTTTGTCTGAGGAAAGGTGAATGTTTATTCAGTGAAAATCTTTCACTCCAAAAGATGATAAGGATTGTAATCAGATCATAGAGTTGAGGATTTAAACTAAAGTATTCCACCTGTCTGATTCAAAATAATCTGCCCGGTCTTTTTCTCTGAACAAATCAAGATTTTTTTTGTTTGTTTGTTTCAAGTTTCATGAATGCTAGATCGGGTGGTAGAACATTTTCATGGTTTGGTAACATTTTACACATTTGGTCACACTTTATTTTGATGATCCCTTTGTTGAATATAAATTACATTGCATCTACATGCCAACTAATTCTCATTAGATTATAGGTAGACTGTTAGGTTGGGGTTAGGGTTACGGTTGGGGTTAGGGTTAGTGTAAGTTGACATGTACTTGGTAAGTTTCTTATAGTCAGTTAAATGTTTGTTGAAGGAGCATATCAATAGATATTAAGCAGACAGTCTAGTAATACTCAAATAGACCATCAAAATAAAGTGTTATCGGTTATCCTAATATATTCATGTTTTTGACAGAAAAATGCTGGCACTATAACACTTTTATTCTAATGCAGATACTCTGTTCTATTAGAATAACTTTTTATTTGTCTCCAAATGTTAGTAGTGGCTATTACTATTTTTATCATCACTGTTGAAAACATATTAATTGTTCAAAATTTTCTAAAGACTGTGAAAGATTTAACTTTTCATAATTCTTTAATATATAGAAAGTTGAAATAAATTCTCCTGCCCTTGTGAGTATGTATGTGTATGTATAAATCATTGCTTTTTATATTTATAGCTGAATGATCCAGCCTGATTTTATCTCAGTATAGTTGCTAACTCTTGCGAATTTGTATGAGATTAGTTGTACGAAAATGTACAATAAAAGAAGCCATAGCACCCAACGCCACATCTAAACCCAACTGCCATTGGAGGATAAGCAAATATACTAAATTGTATGAATGAGATTGTACGATTTCGTATGAATTAGCCACTAAATAAAAAAGTTGCTAATTTCTGTGAGGCAGCGTTGGAATAATCATACATCAGTTTCTCTAGGATTTGTAGAAACAACTTTTTTAACACAGAAGAAAATTCATCTATTTGTGTTTGTTTTTATGAGAACCAAAACAGTATATTGAAATGAGTTCTGAAACATAACGTGAGTGAGAATGGACAAAAAAAGATCATATTATATAAAGCAGTGGTCCTCAACCAATTGGTACTGGGCCACACAAGAAGTCATTAATTGATTCTGTTTCATTTTTTATCTGAGTGTGAACAATGTTTTATTTTAAAAAGTCTTTTATTTTGAAATTTAATGCTCACATCTCGGTCACTTGAGCACCCCAGTGTAACCCACAAGCAGCAAAATAAGTAAAAAAAAAAAACAGATGTCTTTGGAAAGTGTCTTTGCTAAGGGGAAAAGGCCCAGTGAAAATTGATCTGCAGCCCATTTGTCAACAATTCAGGTGAATCCACCATGACTGTGCAAGAAGATAAACTGATGGAGATCCCAAATATAACAATTTTTTAGAGTTCACATAAATTTATTGTTTCTAATGGAGCTGCGCTGCTTGCAGACCAGGCGCACACAGATGAATGAATCCTATGAGCGCACCACGAGTCACGTGACAAGAATTGATTGATTAGCTTCAGCGTGTATGGAATATATACATTTCGCTAAGACTAATTTTCTCAGACAAACACAGAACACCCAAACACTGCAGTGCTATGTAATTTTTTCCATAAATAAAACTTGTATTAGAGTGACAGCAGTGTTTTGTCAGCTTGTCTTCCTCTGAGAAAATCTTGAGGACCACTGATATAAAAGCTAAAAGTTAATTTATGCAATACAATTTGAAACAATATTACAAACACTATTGCATTTTTGATCAAATTAATGCAGCATTGTGGTCATGAGCTTTGGGTCATGACCGAAAGAACAAGATCTCGGATACAAGCGGCCGAAATGAGTTTCCTTCGCAGGGTGGCAGGGCGCACCCTTATGGATAGGGTGAGGAGCTCTGTCACCCGGGATGAGCTCAGAGTAGAGCTGCTGCTCCTCTACATCGAGAGAAGTCAGCTGAGGTGGCTCGGGCATCTGTTTTGGATGCCTCATGGACGCCTACCTTGGGAGGTGTTCCAGGCATGTCCCTCCGGGAGTAGGCCTCGGGGAAAACCCAGGACACGCTGGAGGGACTATGTCTCTCGGCTGGCCTGGGAAAGCCTTGGGATCCCCCCAGAGGAGCTGGAGGAAGTGTCTGGGGAGAGCGAAGTCTGGGGTTCTCTCCTAAGACTGCTGCCCCCGCTACCCGGCCCCGGAAAAGCAGTAGAAAATGAATGAATGAATGAATTTGAAACAATATAACAAACACTATTGCATTTTTGATCAAATTAATGCAGCATTTGTGAGCAGAAGATACTTCTTTCAAAAAAATTACAAACCCTAATGTTTCCAAACTTTCACTAGTTTGACCACAATCAGCAGGAGGTTTGGAATGAGTCATGTAGATCACTTTTATGATCTTTTTATGATCTTTTCCCACCAGTCCCTGATTCACGTTCATTAGTCTAAAAACAGTATATCCTTAAAAAAAAAAAGCGGAAGGAAAAAGGGATAAATTTTGAAACAACACAAGAGTGAGTAATTGATGACAGAATGTGAACAGTTGGTAAAATCATCTGTTACCATAGTGACTTTTTTTTTCTCAGTTACTTAGCCTCAACTCATAGAGTATATTAATCGTTCTCTCATGTTGTCTCTCCACGTCAGTCTTTTCCAGCCGCTAATTTCAAGCTCCTATTGTAAAACGTCATGTCTGAGGTCATGTAGTCGTTAGTGTCTTGATGAGTTCAGAATGTGTGCAGACACCAGGCTCGCTCTGACAGGGTTTTGTCCGAAATCTCCTCTCTGAACTGCCTATCACGACTGAAACTTACTGCACTAATTGTTGTCAAGCGAAGCCTGATCCCGCGCGGCCCTCTCCGATGAAAGCAGCCCTCACTTTCCTATTCAGCTGACTAGCAGTGGCCCTCCACACGTCGACAGGGCCCCCTCTAAACTGCCATCACATGAAAGACGGCGGCGCTCGCCCTGCAGAACTGACAGTTAAATGAAATATTTATTTTCGATATCTAAAAACACACATTCTGTCCTCAGCAGCAGTTGCGGAGAACACAGACTTCTGAAACACCTCGCTGCCGCTGGAGTCTCGGCCCTCCAGTGAGTCAATTAAAGAAACGTTGGCAGGTCTCCTTTCCTTTTTAGCTTCAGTCTAGGTCTAATTTTTCATCTTCCAATTCTTTTCATCCAGCGCTCGCTTATGATTCATTTCTTGTGGCTAATCAATCGTGGGAGAAAGTGCATGTAGAACAGGCCGGTTCAAAGCTCGCCATGGCAGACAGATAACTGGGGCGGAAAGGTCGAGACTGACATTTTGGTGATTTCCAGCCTTCATTTCTTTGCCTCTAATATTACGTGTGCGTCATGCGTGCCGAAAAACTTTCGAGAGCTCAAAAAGAACAACAAGTTACATAAATAACCT
>CAIGQQ010037820.1:834105-859748 GCA_903798035.1 Danio albolineatus | reverse complement strand
TTTATTTACTCATGGTCAAGCTTACTTTTCATATGTAATACGTTTAACATCAATCAGGAATAAACTATTTCAAATGTATTAATTTTACACTAAAAACATGCTGGGCCTTTACAACCCATATGTTGTGTTGTGTTGTGTTAGATTAGATTATACAGTATTAGTAGTAGTAGTAGTAAACTTTGTCTTTCACAGGAAATTTGTTATAGGCATCACTATATTACTGCAGACATTCATTAAAAACAAACAATAAAAATATGATAATTATATTGCTAATTAAGATACACTCTTGTTAAATAAATCCACTGAAACAGACATAAATGACTTCTATAAGCAGTTCATAATGTGAAACAAAAAAATGAGTTGGATCATTCAGAATCCTTTTCACCTGATTAAAAAACACAATTCTCATATACAACTTGAGTATTAAAATATTCATTGTGCCCGACAATTTTTCATCCTGCCTTTTAAGATATGCATCAACTTAGATTTACACTGTACTGATAGTATGTATCAATCCGCTGTGGTGACCCCTGATAAGCCAAGGGATTGAGCCGAAAAGAATGATTGTATTGTATTGTATTATAATATTTCATTTTATTTTATTTCATTTTTTAATTTTATTTAATTTTATTGTATTTATTTTTGTTTGTTTATTTATTTACGTACTCATAGTTTTCTATTTATTTGCTTATTTATTTGGTTAAACTTTATTTTGATGGTCCCTTTTGCACATTTTGTTGACTAAAAGCTGCATTGCAACTACATGCCAATTATTTCTCATTTGAGTATACGTAGACTGTCTGCTTAATATCTGCTCATACTGCTCCTTCAACAGACCTTTAACTGACTATAAGAAACTTTGCCAGTACATGTCAACTTACACAAACCCTAACCCCAACCTAGCAATCTACATATAATTCAATGAGAATTAGTTGACATGTAAATACAATGTAACTTAAGTTCAACAAAATGCATCAAAGGGACCATCAACATAAAGTGATACAATTCATTTCTGCCTAACTATGCTGACAAACTAATTCGAACCAGTTTCTAATACAGATATCTAGTTATTACTAAATCCATATAACCATAATAATCAAATGTATGGATTTTGTGCTTTAAATAACTTTGAGATTGAAAGTTAATCTAATTTGACTTTGACTAAAGTTTTTATTCTTTTTTTTAAATATAAAAACAAATAATTTTGATTAACAAAAAAAATGCAATACATTTTAATTTGGAATATTAAGCCATTTTGCCTTTCTCAAAAGCATTCTTGGTTTAAGAATATTCAAATTTTACTAAAAACAAGATCTTA
Source organism: Danio albolineatus (assembly GCA_903798035.1). Taxonomy (NCBI): domain Eukaryota; kingdom Metazoa; phylum Chordata; class Actinopteri; order Cypriniformes; family Danionidae; genus Danio; species Danio albolineatus. Next base: position 858,430 of record CAIGQQ010037820.1, on the reverse strand, counting down.
ATTCCATGTGAGGAAAACATAAATATACAGATATAAAGCAATTATACGCAATTATATTATGTATTAAAAATGATTTCAAACTGCAACCATTTCATTAACTTATTTTAAGACAGGTGTACATTTAGAGTAAAATCTCTTGCAGAATCTGGACATTTGTTTTTTCATCTTACTGTAAAATCTCAAGCATTACTGTTCGCTCATTATTGCAGTTCAAAACAGTCAGCCTCATATTCCCCCTACCAGCATACAGATTCTGTCATCTCCCTCAATGAATGCGTAGGAAACAAAAGATTGTGTTTATGAATGTGGAACTGATGGATTCATCATGTTGGAGTGAACTGATTTCAGTCATGGTGCCTTTTCAGAATCCATTACAGTCATGTGTGATGACTTAGGCTTGTGGGAAGGGGAGTCTGAAAGACAGGTGATTATTCAATGACTCCAGTAAACAAGACTCGCAACATGCTGGATAGCTGTCAGATACGCTGCTTTTACATGTGTAAAGGTATACATCAATGTCTTCCGAGTTTATAAGGTTGTTGGGACTCTGATGTCGTACTGATGTTGTGGCGTTAGAATTGCAGTTATGTTGTCTTATTGATGCTTTATTTTAAGCTCTTGGTACTGTTTGTTTTATATTATTGTGATAACTGATATAGCTAATGTAGCAGACAGTGTTTTATATGCACACAGGTAAGTTTAAGCTGCTCTTTGTTGGCCCCAAATGCTGAGGAAGGCCCAGCACAGATTTAAAGTCATATGCTAGCTCATATTCATTCATTAATTTTCTTTTCGGCTTAGTCCCTTTATTAAAAAAGGGGTCGCCACAGCGGAATGAACCGCCAACTTATCCAGCACATGTTTTAAGCAGCGGATGCCCTTCCAGCTGCAACCCATCTCTGGGAAACATCCATACACACTCATTCACACACATACACTACAGCCAATTATCCTACCCAGTTCACCTGTACCGCATGTCTTTGGACTGTGGGGGAAACCGGAGCACCCGGAGGAAACCCACGCGAACGCGGGGAGAACATGCAAACTCCACACAGAGACGCCAACTGACCCAGCCGAGGCTCGAACCAGCGACCTTCTTGCTGTGAGGCGACAGCACTACTTATTGCGCCACTGCGTCACCCCTGCTAGCTCATAATATGCAATGAATTCAGACCCATGTCCTTAACATTAATTGTGATGAAAATTTTGGATAAGTTTGTGAAGAACCAAGTATGCACTTAATCCCATGCATTTTGCCTATATACCCCATTGGGGAGTAGAGGATGCCACAGTTACTTTGTTTAACCTTCTTTTTAAATATTTAGAATAAAAAATGTAATTTATTTATTTATTTAATTTAATTTAATTTCATAATTTTTTTTTTAAGAGAGGGTTTCATAAATCTACCTTCAGGGATATAAATAAAGTAACCTAACCTAATCTAAGCTCTGTACATGTGAAGCTCTGATGCTATTTTGCACCATGTCATGAATAGTAATTTAGTATTCTGTATTTAAAAAGGCAGTTTTTATTTATATAATATTATTTCTGCACTTGTACATGTAATTCTATGAAAACCATTTATGTGGCTTTATTCATTCATTTTCTTGTCGGCTTAGTCCCTTTAGTAATCTGGGGTCGCCACAGCGGAATGATCCGCCAACTTATCCAGCATTTGTTTTACACAGCGGATGCCCTTCCAGCCGCAACCCATCCCTGGGAAACACATCCATACATTCTCATTCACACACATACACTATGGACAATTTAACTTACCCAATTCACCTATACCGCATATCTTTGGACTGTGGGGGAAACCGGAGCACCCGGAGGAAACCCACGCAACCAACATGCAAACTCCACACAGAAATGCCAACTGACCTAGCCGAGGCTCGAACCAGCGACCTTCTTGCTGTGAGGCGAACGTGCTACTCACTACGCCACCATAGTTAGGCACTACATTTTCTAAATATTCCTAAAGGAATGTTTCAAATTTAAGAATATTTAAGTATTTATATTGAAAACAGTATCACAGTGTTACATGTTTTTAGTATTTAGTAATATTCAGTATTAAAATGAATAAATGTAATTTGTTTTCCAATATATTATACTTAAATTGGTGGTGCAGAGTATAATTTTAAGGCTTCGTTGTGTTAATGGGGTGCACGCCAATGTGCGCTCTTGCTTTATTTGTAAGAAATCACGTTATTTTTTCACATATATTACCACGTATGACATCATAACTATGCATGTAATAGATTCATTTTAACAATTAGGTACACTTACAGTCAGGTTGTTGCTCACACTCCACAGCTTCTTCTAATATCGTTGGAACTGTTCCTTCTTTGAGGAGTTTTTAAGCAGAAACCAGCACTGAACTGAGAGATTTTGGAAGCTGTCCTTTGTCAAATGCTAGAAAAGGTATCGTTTTTTTATAATTCACTGGAACATAATTAAAAGTAAATTGTAACTGCTTCTTTCTATGTGTCAGTGTGTAACCTGGAGGGTTTATGACATCATTAACCTGGATTTATTTTTTTCGTAGTCTCCAAACTTTATTGGCTGCAGGCTTTGCTAATGCTAAGCTAACTTTGGAAAAGCCAATGTCTCTCTTTGGGGCGCCATGGTGGCCTAGTGGTTAGCACATTCGCCTCACAGCAAGAAGGTCGCTGGTTCGAGCCCCAGCTGGGTCAGTTGGCATTTCTGTGTGGAGTTTGCATGTTCTCCCTGTGGTTGCGTGGGTTTCCTCCGGGTGCTCCGGTTTTCCCCACAGTCCAAAGACATGTGGCATAGGTAGGCTAAAATTGTCCGTATAGTGTATGAGTGTTAATGTGTGTGTGTGGATGTGTGTGGATGTTTCCCAGGGATGGGTTGCGGCTGGAAAGGCATCCGCTGCGTAAAAATATGCTGGATAAGTTGGCGGTTGATTTCGCTGCGGTGACCCCGGATTAATAAAGGGACTAAGCCGACAAGAAAATGAATGAATGAATGAATGTCTCTCTTTGCATTGACCTTTGAGTGAATTATGGGAGTTTTACAGGAGAAAAAAACAAAACAATTGTTGGCAGGTATTTTATATAATACAGTTGGTACTGCTTAAATATGCCCATTATGTTTATATATATATATATTTATATAAAAAAATGCTTAATATTTTTTGTAGGAACTTTGCTTTGTAACAGAATTATTTGTGGAATGAAATAGATTTTTTTTTGCAACATTATTAATGTCTTCACCGTTGCATAGAACAATTTAATGCGTCCTTGTGATCATTTGAAGCGCATTTTTAGATTACCTGTCAAAACTTGCAGTGTGCAGTGAGTGATTGAAGATGATTTGTTTGTCAGAATTCCACATAATGTACCTTCTGTGTCTGGTTCAATTCTAAGAAACTGACACAGAGATGAAAATAAGAGCACACTTGCGCAGAATGTTTTTGAGTGCAGTTTTTGAGTGGATGGAGACAAGAAAAAATAACATTAATTGGTGGATCTAAGGAAAAAAACCTTGCATGGTGGTCTTAATGGAATAATTTCTATTCAGATATTTTCTAAGCTCTCAAGATGCAGTCAAGATCAAGCCAGACATTTGATACGTGAATTCAGAGATATATACGGTGGATGAATAGGACATTCATTAATGTCAACAGGTTGAATGGTTTGCAATTAATATAAGGAAAGAATGGTCTACAGTGTTGATGCATAGCCTGAATATTTGACCTCTAGTACATTTCTCATTCGAGTTCTGTACACGTTGGCCTTTCTGTTAATGTATTTTTTTCCAAACGAACCCCATGAAAACCAAAGCCTCTTGTGAAACCAGTGAAGCCATTAAAGGAAATTGAAAAACCAGGTCAGTTCCAAATGGATGCTGTCAACGACCATTAGCAACATTCACAGTAGATAGAATAATCCACTCTCTACAACACAAACACAGATCAGATGAAGCTTTCAAAAGCCAGAGCGAGGCCACACGCTGCGGGGACGTCGCCTACATCAGAGCGCAAGCAGCGAATAACCTTCCGACACCATCCAGAGAGAATGTTAGCCCTGCAAAAGACAATCATCCCTCACCTCCGCTTTGCAAACGAAATGGAATGGCTAATAAAATTACTTGGCAGATCGCACACCTCGTAAAGAGCACACAAGCCCAACTTTAAGACTGTTTACCCACCTGACTCAGTGCGATTCGGCCTCTTTGTCCAGATTGCACGGGAAAATGACTTGCTAATCTGTTTACTTATTTGGAGTAATTGGGTTGGGTGCCAGTGGAGGGGATTTCCTTGACTGTTAAAAGTCTCGGTGAGTAGTCCATTCCCAGCTCCTTGGGATAATTACTCTGACTGAGCCATGGCCACAGGGCCCACGCGCAGGGCTGCTTTTTAAACTGTAAATTATGAAGGATTAGCATTTATGAATTTTAAATCAGGACTGTGGTAGGAGACACTAAAGCTGCTTAGTGATTGCAAACGGCAGCATTTGAGCAGGCAGGCAGACGGGTAACCATTTCCTTGCCAGTCTGCGTGCACACATACACATACACACACACACACTGAGCGCAGTCACACTCCTGACTGCAGTTATCAGCTTTAAGTGAATGAGGGGCTGACATCTTAACATCCCGTACATCACAGAGGAGTCTGCTGAGGGAGATGTTTGAGCCAGCCGCTGGGTACGTCTCTCTCTCTCTCTCTCTCTCTCTCTCTCTCTTTCTCTCTCTCGCTCTCTCTCGCTCTCACTCTCTCTCTTCACCCACACCAGAGTCACGGCTTTGCCACTTGCTGAAGTGTCACAGTGAGCGGCATATCCAGTGGGTGATTATGATAATGTGGGACTTGATCCAAAATAAATTATGCATAATGGATTGATGTGACACCAAGTCATCAATTAGACGGATATCAACATTAAGAAATGTGACGCTGCACAATATTTTCTTTTCAATGCTCGTATTAATTTGCAAATGATCAGCTATTCTTTCCATTATATGGAGCCAATAAGATGACGTGGTGATGGAAAAATACACTGTGTTTGCATTTGATTTCAAAACTTTTTTTGCTGGCAAAACGTTTGCATTTTCTCACAAAAGTATTGAGTTTTTCTCTCTCTAAATGATTAAAAATTCTAATACTAATTTATATTCTTTTACACAACCTTTGTGTTTATTGTTTTGTAAAAGTACTGCATTCCTTAAGAACTTTGGGTTCATTTTCATTTTTTACAAAATTATTTTAATGATTTGCTCACAACTATTGTATTCTGAAAAACTGTTACAGTTGAAGGCAAAATTATTAACCCCCCTGTCAGATGTTTATCCTTTTTCAAATGATGTTTAAAAGAACAAGAATATTTTCACAGTATTTTTCTTCTGGAATAAGTCTTATTTCTTTTAGTTTGGCTGGAATTAAATCAGTTTGTTTTAAAGGTCAATATATTTATAAACTCCATAAAACTACTATACTATTAAAAAATTCTAAGTATAAAATCCGGGGTGCCACGGTGGCATAGTGAGTTGCACGTTTGCCTCACAGCAAGAAGGTCGCTGGTTTGAGCCTCGGCTGGGTCAGTTGGCATTTCTGTGTGGAGTTTGCATGTTCTCCCTGTGGTCGTGTGGGTTTCCTCCGGGTGCTCCGGTTTCCCCCACAAGTCCAAAGACGTGGTACAGGTGAATTGGGTAAGCTAAATTGTCCGTAGTGTATGAGTGTGTATGGATGTTTCGCAGAGATGGGTTGTGGCTGAAAGGGCATCTGCTGCGCAAAACAAATGCTGGATAAGTTGGCGGTTCATTCCGCTGTGGCGACCCTGGATTAATAAAGGGACTAAGTCGACAAGGAAATGAATGAATAAATGAAAGTATAAAATCCATGCAAGTTCTGTTGTCCAATGACTTGCCTAATGAACCAAATTAACCTAATTAAAACTGTAAATTGCACTTTTATTTGAAAAGTAACATGCAAAAAATAAAACACTATGCACTATGTCATCATTTTAAAGACAAAGAAAAAACTCCAGAAAATACTGAAAATCACAGTATTGCATTCACTGTAAAAATTGGCTGTGATTTCAATGGTAAAAAAACCTGTAAAAATGCTACAGTAAATATCTGTAACCTGGTTAACACTATTTCTTAATATGTACAGCGAATAACAGTAAACGGACTTTCCCAGAAATTCCTGCATGGCACATCACTTTTTATGCTTTATGTTGACATTACCATGGATCTTTTTAGTTGTTTCTCCATCAGTCGTGTACATTAGAGATTCATGTTACATCTAATGTTGAGAAAAAATGTTTATTTCATTACTTTAATTTTATGCGTGTGACTATACTGGTGTTTAGTAGCTGTGTGAACGACACTCAGCACCTTCTATACACTGATAAACTTGGAAAAGTTGTTTGTGATGAGCATTGGTTCATTATATAACTGTGTTAATGTGTTTTTCTGTGTAATAAAAGATGTGTAAATGTTGGTAATTCAAAATACAGACATATTACATCTGTAAATTAATGAAATAGGGTAGTTTATTGTAAATTACTTTTACAGTTTTACCGTATTTGTAACAGTAAAATACTGGCAACCACAGCTGACTTTTTTTTTTTTTTACTGTAAATTGTACAGATTTATTTTTGACCGTGTAGCTGCAACAAACTTTGCAGTCTTTTGTAAAAGTATTGTGTTTTAAACATTGGGCTCACTCAAAGTACACTCATTTTCTCCCACTTCTTTATTTGTGTCACAAAAATTTAGTAAGCAAAGTTTCTTGCAGCAATGCAAATCCATTGAAATCAAAAATTCTCTCCCATCTCCCATTTTTGTTTCATCCACATGTCCCTTTGGGGAGCTCATTTCCCAATTCCTGATGTTGACTTTACCTGATGCTCTCAAGGACGAGCGTCGTTCGTCCAGCCACCCTGTAACTTTTGGCGGAAGGTGCGAGTCCAAAAAGTGGCACAGTACATTATTAGCCAGTGTGTGGGCTGCATCTTACCACCTGCATCCCTTGCTCATATCACACATCTGGGGCTGTGTGTCCCTCACTGGCGGGCCATGACCTGAATGTGTGGTGTTAACTGGCTGGGCCAAGCAGCTGGGGGATTCACTAAGGTCTTGTTGGTCTCTCTGCGCCACACGTCGTCTCCATGCTACATGACACATGAGCTGATTAACCTCCATCTCAACACCTCAGCCACCTTCAGTACAGGGCTCAATGACACATTAAACCAGCCAATGTGCTGACACTCGACACACAGGCGGCGATAGCATGTCAAGCAGGTAACTTTACACCGAGAAAGTATCATTGTCAATGCAGAGGAAAAAGTGCATGTTAACAACTTGGGTGGTGGGTGGTGTACAAAATATCTTTTGAAAGTTGTTTGCAGCAGCATGCATCTCCCCGCGAGCACATGGTGAAATATATACAAGCACATGGTGATATTGTACACAAAAGGCCTTTTGTGCTTGCTTTTGTGCTTATCATTGGGATGCAGATTAAAAACAAAAGTCAAACCTAAATAGGATGGAAATCGAAACTAGGATCTAAACCAGGACCAACTAAATATAAAAAAGAACAAAAATCTGTTTGTAACTGATCTTAAAGGACACTTATGATGAAAATCATTCTTGAACAGAACTGTGATTAGATATAGTGTGTCCACAGTTATATTGGGGTGATATGAAGATAATAAGTGTCTTTTATTTTTAAATTTCCTGATGTTAAAACAGGATTTAAATCCCTGCCTTTTTGAGGCCCACAGTAACGTGACATTGGAGTGCGGTTTCCCCACCCACTGATTTGATTGACAGCCACTTTTTAACATGTCTCTGTAGTAACTCATATAATCATATCAACAAGACAGAATATACGCAAAGCAACTGGGATCAAAAGATCTTTTCGGCTCGTTGTGATCATCAGTCATCATCAAATGTGATCAAGAATGAGTTTAAAACATTTTTAAAAGAGTACATCTTTTTAATGAATTACTGCGATTTAACCGTCTTTATCACCACAGCCGCGTGTCAGTACAATTATAAAAGAAAATGCTTCAATCCTGGTTTGCGGAGGTTGAATCAGGTTTATTTTTAACATTAACATAACGGATATCCATACAGCAGTGGATATTAACCTGTATCCTGTCACATTTGCCATGCAAAACAGTGCAAAGATAAACGCACGTGCTGTGTGTACGTGTGCCCGATGTGAGTGTGTGCACTTGAACTTTTTAACAACGTTGTATGTGATTCATCATTGCAGAAAGGCTTGAATTAACTCCACAAGCAATGCATAAAATAATCATCGATAGTTCTTACTGTAGTATTTCTCACAAAATTTACGTGAGATCTGCTTCCTTCGTGTCAGTCAGTTTATCTGACAGCTGGAGATTACAGCTACATTGTGTTCAGAGCAGAAAATCCCAAAATTCTGAAAGGTATAATAAACAATCCGATGGGTGTTTTGCGCTGAAACTTTACAGACACATTCTGGAGACTCAAAAGGCTTATCCTAAATCTTGAAAAGGTGGTAAAATAGGTGCCCTTTAATGTAGATTTTTACATATATTAACAGAATGAAATGTTTGGAAATGTATATTGCTATCAAATTTACATTTTAATATAGCATATGGGCGCCACAGTGGCGTAGTGAGTAGCACGTTCGCCTCACAGCAAGAAGGTCGCTGGTTCGAGCCTCAGCTGGCTCAGTTGCCATTTCTGTGTGGAGTTTGCATGTTCTCCCCGTGGTTGCGTGGGTTTCCTCCGGGTGCTCCGGTTTCCCCCACAAGTCCAAAGACATGTGGTATAGGTGAATTGGTTTGGCTAAATTGTCCGTAGTGTGTGAGTGCGAATGAGTGTGTGTGGATGTTTCCCAGGGATGGGTTGCAGCTGGAAGGGCATCCGCTGCGTGAAACAAATGCTGGATAAGTTGGTGGTTTGTTTCGCTGTGGCAACCCCAGATTAATAAGTGGACTAAGCCGAAAAGAAAATGAATGAATGAATGAATATAGCATATTATGAACAATCTAATAATAAATCAAATTATATGAAAACATTAAAACTAGGAAAAAAGTTTGTTAGTTCAATATACATTATACTATAATATACTTTAATGCATTAAATTGGTTATTTATATAAATAAACAAAGTCCTTAATATTAGTGATACTAGTGGCCATTAATTGGACTGCAGTCAGCAACTTGATGGACATTTTCTACTAGGTAGTTATAGAAACTATCCACCAGGCCAGTCCCCTTGAAAAATAAATTTTACACTGGCCAATTTTCTTGCCAGCATTTGTATCATCATGTAAGCCACCTGTCTGCAACATCAAACTCTGCATTTAATAAACAACTGGATGCCATGACTGAAGTTGTGTTTTTGTTATGAGTTGTGAGTTTTGAGATAAAAGAGATTGGAACCAAGATGAGATTTGAAAAGAAAAAAGTAGGACTAAATCACCTATGACAACTTGCAGAGCTGCTTATTATGAAGCTGAGAAAAGAACACAATGCCACAGACAGATAAATGCTGCCCGCTAAAGACAACAGATAAATGCTGATAACATTAGCTTTCTGTATGTTTGTATCTAATAACATTTTAAAGTACTGTGTTTCATACATTACTGGTAGTTTCCATTGTACTGAAATAAAACCCACTGAAGAATAGGACCAAAATCAAGGTACATGTACAGTAGTTCACCCATAACTCATATGTGCTCCTGGACTACAAAAAATGGTCTTATGTTGTACACGTATATTTTTGATAGCCAAAAATACACTGAATGGATTAAGACGATTTTTATGGCAAAAAAATCTTTTGAATACAAGTAAAGATCTTGTTCTATAAAGATAGTTTGTAAATTTCCTATCGATTACCGATTAATTTTTTTTCATGCTAAAAATCCTGTGAATTTAAGTAAAGTTCATGCTTTATAAAGATATTTTATTACATTTCCTACCATAAGTACTTTATTTAAAAAATAAACTAATCTTTATTATTAGTAATGTGAGATTGTAGACAACTTTAAAGGTGATTTTCTTAGTATTTAGACTTTTTTAACCCTCAGATACAAGGCAAATATTGCCTCTTCCTAACAAAATATCAATCAATGCAAAGCTTTTTTATTCAACTTTTGGATAATGCACAAATCTTAATTTTTGACACTTATTACTGGTTTTGTGTCTAGTTTAGTGATAATAATAATAATAATAATAATAAAAACTGGGTACTTCCTCCAATAGTTCTAGGAACTGTAAAAATGTTTCTCTACAGCAAGGATCACCAATCTCTGTCCTGGAGGTCCGATGTCCCTGCAGGGTTTAGCTCCAACTTGTCTCAAAACACCTGCCTGGATGTTTCAAGTATACCTAGTGAGAGCTTGATTAGCTTGTTCAAGTGTGTTTGATTAGGGTTGGTGCTAAAATCTGCAAGACACCGGACCTCCAGGAACAAGTTTGGTGACCCCTGCTTTACAGTGAGAACCTCTGTAAGGACAAGACTGAATACAAGGTCTTGTTTACATCTGCTATGAAGAGCCTTTTGATTGATCAGATCACAAGCACATGAGAGAGACTTATTACAGATTTCTCCTAAAATTATAATCCATATTTTTCCATTTCATGATGTCGTTGATGTTGAATTTGGACAGCAGTACCCAGTTCAACTGCTAACTGAACAATACAGAAAAAATGAACATTCGTACATATTGAATAATGCTCATAGTTTGAACTTTACTTGTAAAGTGCTGCTGGCTTTTACATATATTTATTTAAAAGAACCTGGTTTAGTTTTGATTTTGTTCCTAGTTAAGATTTGAGTTAAACTCTAACTGAAATCTGAAAACGCTGACATTTCACTTTGATTTGTTTACAACTTTCCTCCGCAAATATCACAATAAACACATTGATCAATTATTCGTCTGGTATGAAGAAACACAGTGTGAAACAAGCTGAAATAATAAACAGCCTTGTGTGAGGGAAAAGAAGGATTGTTTGGATGGAAAACTACAGCAAATCTTTCAATTTGTTGTAAAGACAACAAAGTAGGAGGGGAAAATTTGTCCTATTAAATCGTGTGTTTGTTCAGCATGCTAGGCCTCCTCTGGCCTTGTTCCTTCACTTGGAAGCATAAATGGACATATCTTATTGATTTTCTTTCAAAGCGGATAGTGGCGATTCCTGTGAATATGGTAGACTAATTCAGCTGGTGATGTCCGCCGGGAGAGAGTGTGTTGGGGAGGGGCTGTTATAGGGTCCACGAGTGCTCCTGCAGCTCGGCTGTGGGCCTCATTACACCAAACAGGGCCCTAATTGCTTTTCCCTCCTGTCCCATCTCACGCTCTTTCCTTCACGGCCAAATTAAATGGAAAGTTTTTTAATTATTTATCAATACCATGTCTGCCGGTGGATCAATCAGTGTGAATGGTTATCAAATATAATGGGATCAAGCGGGCTGATGGAACGCTGTGAAACATTGATCGCAGGCTTAAGCATTTTTATGTGTTCTTTAAGAAACCCAATTATTTTTCTTTGGCAGGAGGAGAGTGACAGTGGCTTTGTTAATTTGGGCATGGAAGACACGAGATGGGGCTGGTGCCCCGAGGGGGGACAGTTGACCTACTGAAGTGTGGCTGACTTCAAGGTCTTGTCATTCATTGCCATGAATCAACCCCCTATAGCCGGGACATTGTAGATTCGATGCAGAAAGCTCTGCTTGAGGTTTTTAGTTATACTAAATTTGGACATAAAAGGAGTTTCTTTAACTATGGAAACTTTTAGACTTTTGGGGTGAGAAGAACTGTATAAATGTATGTATTTTTCAGCCAGATCTCATGAGGAAACCTAACTATTTTTCAAACTGTCAAAAAAGTGGATAATTAGTAGAAATGAATGTCATTTTATTTTAATGAAAATTTACTAGTTTTATAGGGAGGCCTCCAAAACCCCACCTCTAACCCTAGCGCTCATTATTGGATGAGTATAGCGTACTCACATATACAATATGAATGAGATCGTACAAATGGTGGCGCGGTGGATAGCACGATCTCCTCTTAGCAAGAGGGTTGCTGATTTGAGTCCCAGCTAGGTCAGTTGGCCTCCGGGTGTTTCGGTTTCCCCCATAGTCCAAAGACATGTGCTGTAGGTAAAGGTATGTGTGTGTGAATGAGTGTGTATGGATGTTTCCCAGTGTTGGGTTGCAGCTGAAAGTACATCCACTGTGTAAAGCATGCTGGATAATTTGGCAGTTCATTCCGCTGTAGTGACCCCTGATTAATAAAAGAAAAGGGAAAATGAATGAATGAATGAATGAATGAATGAGGAAAAAAGTTACAAATTGGTGGAAGATTGCATTGGTTTATTAGTTTTTTTCCAGCATTGAACATTAATGTATGACATTATATATTTTTTCTAAGTCAATTTTATTGTCGCATCTCAAATTATGTGCAATTTATATAATTATTAGTGTAGTGTGCTTGTTTGAAAACTAAAACATTTGAACAAATTTTGATGTTGATATTTTACAGTGAAATAAAGTGCTTTAATTTAATATTAACTGTTTCAAGAGTTCACACTTAGCTGATGATTGATTATAAAGCTTGCTTGGCATGCTGTCCCGGGAGAGAGCCCTGAGCTCATAAGATCCTCAAGCCTGGGGCTCCTTCCTGTTTGCAAGGTGAGAGGAGAGTTTCAGCTCAGGTAGATCTCGAGAACTCCCCTGCAGGTAGCTTATGAACGGATAGTGATTGCTATGAAAAGATAACTACTTACTAGGAGCATGTCTATGGTGTCGATTTGGATTAGTCGATTAACTTAAGTTGATGTTTTTAGATGGTGGGAGGAAACCAAGGAACCTGGGGGAAACCCACGTGAGCACGGAGAGAACGTGTAAACTCCACACAGAAACATCAGCTGGCTTAGTAAGGACTAGAACCAGTGACGTTCTTGCTGTGAGGCTACATTGCTAACCACTGGGCCACCGTGCCACCCATCTAGGAAAGGAGGAGTAGGGGTGGAAGGGGGGATTCTTCAAAATGAAGATGGCTGTGATATGGATCTTAGGGTATTTATAGTGGCTTAGGAATCATCTGATTGGGGAATCATAAATTGAATATTGCGGGACCAGCTGCAAGCAATCATCTGCACGTGATCCTCTCGAAATTAATCTCTAAATAAACTTCACTTAATAAAACATAAAAATCATAGAGAGTAAAAGACGGAGCATAGTTTTATGAATATATGTATTCTGCAAGTGAAATGACTTGATTTCTTGAAATTGGAAAAGTATATGTACACCAAACATAGGCCGTTGGCTGAAAGAGACGGTAACAAACATGTCAACAGAAATAAATGACTTGTATGTTAAGAAATAAATACATCATTTTTGATAGAGTTTGGGGACCTTTTATGTTGTTTTTAAAAGGTGGTGGAGTTGGAAATGTTTTACTAGAAGATTAGTAAAAGAGGTGATATTGTATTCTAATGTAAAATACTGAGAAGCCTTTTGTTTTGTTTGTTCATTTGTTTGCTTGTTGGTTTATGTTATATCTGGCACATGGAAATGTGTATGTACATAAAATATAATAAAAAGAAATTGGGGTCACACTTTATTTTAATGGTCCGTTTGTTGAATTTAAGTTACACTGCATCTACATGCCAACTAATTCCCTTTAGATTTTAAGTAGACTGTTTGGTTGGGGTCTAGGGTTGGGGTTGGGATTAGGGTTAGTGTAAGTTAAACTATAGTCATTTAGTACCTAAAGTCAGTTAAATATCTGTTGAATGTCTGTATCAACAGATATTAAGGAGACAGTCAACTAATACTCAAATGAACCGTCAAAATAAAGTGTTACGAAATTGGAGAAGAAAAAAAGTCAAGTAAAGAGATTTGATCACATTTTTCAAATAAAACAGACAAAAATGTGGTAGAATTTAAACAATTTCCACTCAGAAATGACTTTAAATATTAAATATAATAACAAAAATCAGCAAACAACACATTGAATTAAATGTGGAAATTTGAAATAGTAAAACTGAAATAAATGTATCTTTACTCAGCTCAGCAAATAATATCAGTTGCTATGGTAACTCTTTATAAAAACTGCCTACTATTAATAATTTGTTAAGCATTAGCAAAATAGTTCATCATTTGTCAAGCATTAAAACTACGTTAATAGACATTAGTATGAGTGTCGTTATTAAAAAAGTGTTACTGTTACTTCAAATATCAAATCTCCAGGACCTAAAAATACCTGAATTAAGTGCAAGAAATTTGCTCTTTTCATATATTTTAAGATTTAGCTAAGTAATGTAATGTGCAACGTGACAGTCTGCCCTTTAGTGTGCTTTTGCTCAGATACTGAACGTATTCAATGGCAAAGTCAGACTCTTCATAACAGTTTTTGTTCTGATTGTCAAGATTAGCAAATATTATAATGCATCAAGGGCCTCACCGGCAAAATCCTTCCTTCCTCACTGTGCGTTCTATCAGACCATGTAAGGCTGCGTGCTGTCAGGAATTATTAGCTGGCAACACACACAAAGCAATCTTATTTCATACAACAGGTATTCAATCACAGAAGAATTCAATGTTTCAGGTGTCGCAAACAAGACAAGAGATGGTTGGGGTATTTCAAATAAATTAAGTCCAAGAGATGAATTTCTTTTCCCTCATATTCAGATATTAATGAAATTCACATAGGTGCTCCCTTAACATATTCATTCATCCAGCACCAGTAAGTAAACAATCAAATATTGAATTCAGAAGACAAGCTAACATAAAAGGAAAGATATGAGATTTTACTTCATCTGTTTGTTTGTTTTTTTAAACTTGGTTTCTGCCGGAATTGGATTATGGAGCTGGAAGGGGGTGGGCTGATTTGTAAGGGGAATTGAGCACCACAAAATAAATTCTCACCTATTCATATTTAAATCACACCTAGGTGCTGCAGATAATCCATTTTAAGACAGTATGAACTCAAAATGAAGGTCCAGGACCCGTACATCTGAAATAAACACATTAGCGTATCCTCCGCGAAACGAGAAAGAGAGAAAGCGCAAGCCCCGTCCCGGCGCCATTCCAGCTTTTATTTATGTAAACCCCTGAAAAATGTTGAACTGCTGAACGTGGTTGATTATTTTCCAAAAGGCATAAACACTCCCATCCATATTCATTAGGAATTTGAAGCCGTTTCTCCAATCAACATGTCATACGGATTCTCAGCCAAAGCGCCTTCCAGCAGTAGCACTGTTTAGCTGGATCAAGTAAACCTGATTTTGTTTCGACTTCTCCTCTCCATTCAAATGTCATTTCCTATCAGTCCCTCGTCTCGTGATGGTTGCGCTTACATGTCGGTTACTGATTCATTAATCCCCCGGAATGGCTTTTTGGGTGAACGCAGAGACTTAAGCTTTGAAGAGGGACAAGGTTTAGTGTGAAGATGAGCTGTGGGCGGCAGCAGAGCCAGACTCTAATGTGAGGAGAGAAATACAAGAAAGTGTGTGCAGGGATTTGTTTGTATGTGTGTTTGTGTGTGTGTGGATTCAACCCTCTAGTGAACTCAATGAGTGTAAAATCAAGTCAAGTACTTGTGGGATTGCATCAGTATGCAGGTTTTTGGTTTTTGTGTGTGGGGGTATAAGTGTTTGGACATTTCATGCATCTCTTTCAGTTGCACACCTCCTCCAGAAACACAACTTGCCAAAATGTTGAGAAAGTTGTGATGACAGTTATAGACACAAATATATTCATACAATACTTTTTTTTACACTATCGTATCTGTAGTTTTAATGCATGTAGCATATAGACGTTCTTGTTCTTATAAAGTGGGTGATGTAACTATAGCACTCTGTAAATATTGGGTTTGGTAATTAATAGTTTTTTTGTGATTCACATGTGTGTTTGTGGTGATGAATTGCATTATGGAACTTCAATCTCTGCTCTGTCAGCTTTTGATGTTCAAAAGACTACTCTGCAGTTTGACAGTGACTTTTATTGACATATATATGGATATACATTTGTACCATAATTTTAAAAACACCGACCAAGACTGTGGATCATTTCAAATGATTAAAAATGCACAACATTAACTGTTTCATTTGAACCTGTTACTGTATGTGCTCTTTGAAATCTTGATGATTAAACCAACAGTTCACCCAAGATGTAACTGAATTTTGTGTTTTATAGAATATATAAAATAGATATATAAGTAATAGTGTAGAGTTTCTATATGCAGTGACAAACAATGACAAAATACCCAGCAACCTGTGTTTAGACTGGATAAATATCACTTGTATAAATGTACTTAAGTGCTAATTTAGTTACATGTTGTCTTTCTACATAATAATAGAAAGAAACTGCTAGCATGACTGACCTAGACTTAACTGACATGCTATAAAAATAACAGTAAACCTTTTGCACCTAAAGAGTTCAGGTAGTTTAAAGATATATATCAATACCTATAGTGTACAAAGCTGCATCTTTTGAAAAGATACCTGCCCAGTGACAGCTTTTGTGCCTTCATTTCTGAGAGTGCAGACATACATGCACTCATTATAGTAATTACAATAACCAGAACCCAGTTCCAAACATAACCTTAATCTGTGCAGTATACATACTGCAAAATAAATTGCAGCCAAATTGAGACATTAGGCTGATAATTAGAAGTTCTGCTTCTGCTCTGCCAGAAAAGGCCAACCGATTTCATGCTTTAGCTTCTAAAATTTGCCCCTCAACCCAACCCCGACTTAAATGTAATCAGATTGTATGATAATATCCAAAACTTTACATTAAATGCATCTTACATGAGGCATTTTAGGGCTGATTGAAATAAATTGAGGTTGCATTTCAGCGAAAGCTGCACATCTTGTCAGGAAAGCACGGATCTGTGATCGATAGTAAATCTCCTCCAAAGGCCAGAAACTGCAAATATGCCACAAAAAAGAGACAGAAAATAAAACTGCATTTATTGATTCAACGTAAATAATAATCCCAACTATGAAACCATTTCAGAGAAAGATTTATTTCAAACTCCGCTAAAGGTATGAGGTGGGGTTTGAGTAAAATCACGTTGCTAAATGTGGAAATTTTCACATCCTTTCAGATGTAGAAGCAACACAGAGCCATAATTCACTGAGATTCACATTGCAAAATGATTATCTTATTTTTTTAGGATCATGCCGATTGAATTGTCATCTATCTGAAAGCAGGGGCTGGAGATTTACAGCTGATTATAGAGCTGGCTTTACTGCCAAAATGCACATGAAAATCATCTTTGATTAATTTTGCAGCCCCATAGACTATGCAATTATCTGCTCAACTGTTTGATGTATTTAGTATCATCCCAAATGGAACATCAACCTTTTTCACTTCCCTGAAATTCACACTGTTTCCAAGTCAGTGAAACCATGATGTTTAAAGATTTGTGACAATTCATGTTTAGAAGATATAAAACTCATATAAACATGTAAAGCTTGTAGTTTGTCACTTCCACCTATGGAGCATTTTTTTTTTGTCACCTCAAACTACAGTTTATCATCAAATCATAACCAATCAGAATCAGAAAGAGCTTTATTGCCAGGTATGTTCACACATACGAGGAATTTGTTTTGGTGACAGAGCTTCTACAGTGCAACAGAATTCCAGAGACAGGACAAAAAACAGATAATAAATATATTCAAAAAATAGAAGTAAGTGTTAAATGCAGATATACAGATGGACAAGTGTATGTACAGGTGTATTACTATATACAACGTTATATGTGCAGCTGTTATGTGCAAATTAGCATGTAAGGTGTGTTGATAAATAAGTGTATGTGTGTAACAAGTGTATTTGTTATATGCAAATTGGCATGTAAAGTGTATTGTTAAATAAGTGTACAGTATATGTGTGTAAGATTGTATTGCAAGTAGTGATGTTGGTTCCACGATTGTTATCATCAAGTGTTCATGAGATGGATTGCCTGAGGGAAGAAACTGTTTCTGTGTCGGGCTGTACTGGTGCGCAGTGCTCTGTAGCGTCGACCAGAAGGTAACAGTTCAAAGAAGCAGTGTGCTGGGTGTGAGAGGTCTAGAGTGATTTTGGCAGCCCTTCTGCTCGCTCTGGATAAGTACAGTTCTTGGAGAGTAGGGAGGGTTGTACCAATGATTCGCTCAGCAGTCCGAACTATTCGACTAGTATCGAATCCTCTCTAGTATCTGACAGACTCCGCCCTCTTCAAGACGATTCTCATTTGTTTTTCATTTGATGGACTTGACCTCAATCGCGTTCACTCACCGAGCAGTAATAAAAACAAAACACTATTGGCTGTTTTTATAAAAGAGGAAGAGCTACAACCCTCCAGGGTATGTCCAACCCTCTCTTTGTGTTTTGATTGAGATTATGTCAGACATTGAATAAAAATGCATATTTTTCAAGAAAAACTTGAGTAAGTAAAACAGTCAATCACTCACATACAGTCTCTTGTTTATAATGTGTATACTGTAAGTTCTCTTAATGACCACCAGTATCACTAATAACTAGTTCCTTCAAAATATTAGTTCTAGTCCAAAGATAAATACATTGAAATTATTTTTGTGTCTTGGCAAAACTGACCACAGTTTGAGACATTTGTTGACTGGGAATAGGGATTTGTTGAGGGTCCCAACTTGCCACCTCATCCCAGCTCACAATGTGGGCAGAACAATATAGACAAAAAAAGCCATGTACATCAAGAGTATAAAGAAGGATAGGCTGAAAACAGTTACTTTAGTTGTAATGGCTGACCTTTCTCCAAAGCAGCACCCATGCATTTTTATGCACAAGCATAAATAGCTGAGCTACATAACAATTAAGGTAACCTTTCTGTTTGAATAAGAGGCAATTTCTCAGCATGCTGGAATTACATGAATGATGAATTATTTTTGTGTTGGAGAGCAGAGATGTGGAGAAAGGGATGAGATAAGAAGAAGAGTGCAGAGTAAAAAAGCAAAAGGAGGGATAGTCATGCTTTTTTACTGTAAATCCCAGTTATAAGGCCTTAAAATTAGGAAGGCAAAACCAAGGTAGACACACATGATCTCTTGTGCTGTTTTTTTTTAGGTCTCATTGGGATTCATTAATGCGCGTCCCGGCAGCAGTCTCACTTGCACCGTACATTCGGCTGGGTTAGCGCTCATCCCCAAATTACATTTAATTGGACAATTACTCAAACTCAGAAAACCTCCCCACAAGAAGCCAACAAGGCTGCTAATAAACACCTTGTCTTCTCAATAAAAACAAGGAAGTCATTTACCTGACCCAAGAGGCACAATTTTTATCTGTGCTAAATTTATTTTCAAAATAATTGCGGCGCGCGGCGTGAGGAAGAATATTAAAAAGGAGGCTATGCGAAGGAAGAGTAATGCAGGCCAACCCCAGGCCTGCTGTGCAGCCCTCTCCCCTGGGAGAAAGGCTCATTTGTTCCCAAGATAAGAGCATTTCACACACTCACACACACACTCGCGCGACTATAATATTATTGCTGTCATGGCATAATGAAATAATTACTGGTTTGCCCATGTATGCTAAGACGCAAACGCGCACACGCTCACTCATCTCCAATCCCCCCTGCCCCAAACCCCCCACGCTGAACAAAACTACTTTGTGTTTTCATATGAGATTGTTAATTAAAGACTGCTGGCGGAGGATGTCCATATTGGCCACAATATTCCTTCAGAATGAGCAGTGATTGTTGAACAGTGTAAAGTGCCTCAGGGCTCACAACTAGTCGCAAAGGTTGCAGGGGGCTTGCAAAGTTCAAAAGTAGGTATTTGGAGGGAAAAAGTGACCACTGAAAGTTTTTGCCACTTTGTCGTATCTTTGCACTGGATATTCTTGGGAATTGCTCGCTTCTGTCACTGCTAAACCTCCTAGATACGGACACAGAAAATGGATATGGTGCTCGCTTTTTTACTTTTATCTAGCAGGAAATGCATTGCCTTCAGCATGTAATGATTTGTGCTGCAGCACCAAGAGACATCAATGAAATTCACAGGGTCCAGGGACATCATTTGTTTAGTCGAGGCCCAAATGTAATTTTTCGAACATGCTCTTTAATTAATAAGACATTAGCCCCTTTCACATGTACTAACCTTTCTGAAAAAATTACCAGAAAATTCTGGAAAGGTCTGTATGTGTGAACAGGCCCTTTTTGAAAATACCGGTAAATTCGTTCCGGCAGTTTTTCCAGAAAGAGAAGTTGTAACATTACCAGTAATTTGCCGGAATGCTGCACTGTGTAAACGCAGAAGGAACATTGCCAGAAAAAGACGTGAGATGTCTACTCCAGCCAATCAGAACATTCAGACGCATTCACGTCCGCGCTGTTTATGAAAATAAAAGCCTTCGAATATTTTTACAGGCACATTTAGCTGCTAGTTGTTGGTCAGATAACGTTTCTGTGTTCTTTCTTAATGCCAGCTGTTGACAAATTATCAATAAAATGCTTATGATAAACTGCTGTTTGTTTACCTTTAAGCTCTGGACGCATGTGCTCATGAAGTGCTCCGGGGAGCACCAACACACACATACAGTATGTACATCTCGACATGCGAAAGTGATCCTCTATATGTTTTCATTGAAGATGTTGACAATACTTATCCATCCACAGAATTAGTAATGTACTCAAATGTTTAAACATTTAGCTGCGATTAGCGCTTCTGCCAATGGATGTCTCTGGGACAAAACAGCTGCATGAATGCTAAAACTTTAAATAATCATCAACAAAAACCCGACCCCTTCTACTGTATTATTACAAACAAAAGCGCTACGGTTTATTTTGGAATGGATGTGTGAATGCTCTTTTCTGGAAAAAGTCCGGAACGTCCTCGCTTTTGTGAACAGCACATTTTTCAATTTACCGGTAAATTTGTTCCGGAAATGTTCCGGATATTTACCGGTATTACTGTGTGAAAAGGTCTAAGTTAGCAAATAAAAAATACCATATAATGCATGTATTTTGATAATGCTTCTCTCTAGTTTTTGATGTTCCTGTTAGCTGTTTAACTATCTATAAATAAAAACGTATTGAGCAATTGAAAGACATGAACGCATAAGGTGCATGATATTTTTTCTTTAAACCGTCTGATGTTCATTCGTGTTTTTTGTGAAGGGGTAAAGCGTCTTTACGTCAAACTTCAAGCTCTTTGTCACTGACACTATGGGGCGATTTCCACCTGGTCAGATCCGTTTACATTTGGCCACATACACGTGTCTTCGTTAAACTTCAAATCCTCTGTAATATGCTAATTTAATCAGGTTATGTTGACTAAAGCATCGGTACACAACATTTTATTTAATTATTATGCTACAGAATCTTATTCGGCATAGATTATTTTATATGTAGGCTACAGGAGGCTTTGTACTTGTTTATCATACGTGGCCTACATGATTATTGTCATTATAGTCTAAATTAAACATCTATTTTTCGCCATACTGATACGTGCAAGACATCTCTCAAAACTGCAAAGGGTTTACATTCATTTGTGAATTCTACCTTTGTAAATGGTAGAAATATATTTTTCTATTATCTTCCCTCTCCATACACAAAGGCACCACAGGTACGCATCTCTACGGAGACCCAGAAGGCACTTGATGGTGGGGGGAAAAAAATGGGTGGAAGGAAAAAAAATGGATGGGAGAAAAAAAGTGAGTGATAGAAAAATATATATTTTTAAAAGTTTTTGTGTTTCCTTGCAAGGATGTTTTGGGTTATCTCACAAAGATGTATTGCGTTCCCTTGCAAAACTGCTGGTATTGTACATACACACTTCCTCTTCACATCATACATTGCCGTTTTGCCCAGATTCTCCCATGTTTTACCATTCTATTTTCTCCCCCACCATCACCTCTCTTCCGGCTTTCCATACATCTTAGTTGTTAATGCTGCTATTTGATATTAATTTAACATTCTAATTTTGTTGCTTATCAGTTAATAACAAAAAAGAAAGGGGGGGGGGGGGATCAAATGAAAAAACATACCAAACTGTCATCTGTGACGTTGCTGTTTGCATATGCACTCTCTTTTTGTTTTCTTTTCTTTTTTTTTTCTTTTTTTTTACATTTTGGGAGTCAAATTTTTAATTATTTTCAACAACTAGATGCATTTAGACCTGTTCAGTTTTGTCTGGAATGCATCTCAAACTAATTCCTGAAGACCTTAAAGCAATCAGATAAATTCTTCGAATGCATTTTTGGATGACATTCATCCAAAAAAAGGTCTTTTCACTGTAAACAGACCCTTATTGCAAGTTTAATCAATAGGGAACTGCTACTTTTGTTCTTTGTGTGTTAATGAGACTATAAAGAAAATAATATGTTAATAGAAAGATTAAAACATTTTAACAAAGCGAAAATATGGGACAAATCATGATTCTTTTCATAACAATTTGGAAACTTAAAAGAGGTAAAATATGAGTCTTTCTCAGAAGTGAGATGTCTGGCCACCCTATGAATAGACAACCTGATCTCACAGGAAATCGTAATTATTTTTTGAAAATGAGTAGCTAACCCATATTATCGTATGAATTTTTTTTTTTTTTTCAGAAAGAAAGAAGCAAGTAAACTTCGTTAAACATAATTATCACATTGAAGGCAGATTGTACAAAAATGCACTAATGACATTAGCTACTAATTTGCTGAAACATTAAGTAGCCTAGTTACCAATTGCCATGAGAGTATGTTGGAACAGAATGTTCAAATGCACAGCACTTATTCAAAATACAAGACTATCTACAATAACATTTGATGAATCCAATACATGCTTGCTGAATAAAAAAATATATATTTACAAAAAAAACAACTTCAAACATTCAAATGGAACTGTAAGTAGTCAACAACCATCCTTAATGATGCTTCTAATAGCACCACAAGCCTGAATAAAAGACTAACAAGCAGTGCGATGTGTGACTGGATCTCCTGCTATTGACTCAAGGCCACACACAGCTCTGTTTCTCTCACAGTGTTTCTCCTTTCTCTGTTTGCCCTCCACTTTTCCCCAAAGCTCTCAGGCCGCAGACCAGGCCTTTTCGCATCTCTGAGCAGTAGTGAGAGAACAGCGGGATGAATAAATAATCTTCTGACCTCACACATTCAGGGACAGCGGTGTAACACCTAAACTGACAAGAGTTCATCCAAATGCCACTCCCTGGTGAAAGAGAAACAGAGAGAGAAAGTCCAGCCCAGGAGAGTTAGATTGTGACAAATGGTGTGGAAAAAACAACAGCGGCAGCAGTCTGAGGGGAAGACAAGAGTAAAACTCACAAATAATTAACTGGGTAAATATTGGAGAGCGGACTGACTAATTACCTCACACGTCTGGCTGCGCTCTCATTACTGTTCTTGTCAGAGTTTAACCCTCATGCTGCTGGCTCACCGTTTACACAGATACATGCTCTGTGCAAAATATTAGCGTCGCTATCACAGGGGGATCAGAGACCACAAGTGGAGCTGGAAACATCCTTAGGTTGTGGATATCTATTCAAAGCCTTATTTTCTTATTGTGATGAGGACACACAGGTGAATTGGGGTTTAAATAAATATTTTTAATATAAATGATAAGAATTGTAGTATCAAACAGGAGGATTTTAATAAAAAATAAAGAGGGATGCACTTTTATTATAATAATGGCTAACACTAAATGAACGATATGAATAATTTTGGATTTCTATAATCATTCATTCATTCATTCATTTTCTTTTCGGCTTAGTCCATTTATTAATCCGGGGTCGCCACAGCGGAATGAACCGCCAACTTATGCAGCATTTGTTTTACGCAGCGGATGCCATTCCAGCCACAACCCATCTCTGGGAAACACATCCATACATTCTCATTCACACACATACACTACGGACAATTTAGCTTACCCAATTCACCTGTACCGCATGTCTTTGGACTTGTGGGGGAAACCGGAGCACCCGGAGGAAACCCACGCAACCACGGGGAGAACATGCAAACTCCACACAGAAATGCCAACTGGCCCAGCCGGGGATCGAACCAGCGACCTTCTTGCTGTGAGGCGAACGTGCTACCCACTAGGCCACCGTGGCGCCTTTCTATAATCACATAGATAATATTAGATTTTTAAGGCTTCAGTGTCTTTTTATGTAATTTTGCATTTACAATTTACATGTGTATGATATAAAACATTTTAAGGAATTGATTTTAGTTGTCAGACTGGCTAAATGTGCATAAATATTTTGTATAAATAAAGGAAAACAAAAAAATCCAGTAAACTTACTGATATATAATGCATTGTCAATGCAATGCAATGCAATAAAGTTCTTCTTCTTCTTCTTCTTCTTCTTCTTCTTCTTCTTCTTCTTCTT
>CAIGQQ010037820.1:819992-834095 GCA_903798035.1 Danio albolineatus | reverse complement strand
TCTTCTTCTTCTTCTTCTTCTTCTTCTTCTTCTTCTTCTTCTTCTTCCATTATTATTGGTATTATTATTATTAACTTTATTATTATTTATTTATTTATTTTATTTTTTGCCATTATTATTAACTTTATTATTATTGTGTATTTAATTGTTTTTTTTATTTTAAATTATTATGTATTTAATTATAGGATTTAATTTTGTTTTTGCTAGTATTTAATTTGTTTACCCAGAGAACAACATTATATATGCCACAGACATAATGTAGCGTACATGCCAGCTTTTCAATTCAACAAAAGTCAACTTTTAAATACTGTATGTTGGCTGATTTATAAATCAATAAATCTCTAGGTCAATAAAAATAAATAAATAAATAAATAAATAAATAAATAAATACGAGTAAATGATGTGGCATTCAGCCTAAAAAGTCACTGTATTTTAACAAAAGGTCATGTGCAACCATTTTCAACAAGGCTCTAGTGTCATATTTGTTCAACTATTACATTGCATGAAGTTCGGCGGTACTGTCATGCGCAATAATCCTGCCTTTAATAAATGCAATACAATACATCAAACCGGACACGTGTGAGGCAGAATGATGTTCCAGTGCTCTTTCACACACACAGACAGGCATTTCTCCAATAATCTCCAGGCCACTGGCTAATGACAGCAGCTGCGAGCCAAGCATGCACCACTTCCAAAGCTGATTCAAGTTTAACGAGCCACTCTAGAATAGTATTGATTCAAATCTGGGTTTGACAGGAGACTCTCAGAATGTGTGTTTAATGGCTAAGGACTTGGGATACTGAGTAAAGCATCTTAAAGGAGAAGGCATTTAACAGGGGGCCGTGTCTCATTTGTGATTGAGGTGGTCTGTCGTCTCCACACAGGGTGACGGGAGTGTAAACTTTTGCCCGTTTTTTTTCCACTCACGTTCTCTTGTTTGCTTTGCACATCCCTTTATTTTATGCCATGCATTTTTATTTTGAAGAAGCTATTGCATGATCTATAAATGTATGAGTTTTGAATGCCATACATTTCTGTTTTCGACACTTCCATTTAACATACATGCTTTCGTATGCAAGAGCAAGTGTGCTGTTGCATATGTATTTTATTTTATTTCATTTCATTTCTTTTTATTTCATTTCATTTCATTTCATTTCAATTCAATTCAATTCAATTCAATTCAATTCAATTCAATTCAATTCATTTTATTTTATTTTATTTTATTTTATTTTATTTTATTTTATTTTATTTTATTTTATTTTATTTTATTTTATTTATTTTATTTTATTTTATTTTTTATTTATTTTTGTTTATTTTTATTTTATTTTATATTTTATTGCAAACATGTATACATACTACAGTTCTTCCTTATCCTCAAACCTGATTGGCTGACAACCATGCAATATTCTACTAGTATCAGCACTATTCCAGCCATTCTATTTTTATATCTTTGCCTGCAACAAGTGCCAAGCGGAGGACTAAACTCGTAATTTGACAAAAACTGCAGCTGTTGAACCACATCATGTATTTTTGAGCCTTTTGTTTTAATAGTATCCGGATGCAGAATTGCTGTACATTTGCAATTTAAGACTGCATATTTCAAAGATGCAATGTCAGACACAATGCACTTAGTGAAGCTAGTGACGTCACTGTGAGGGGTAGGGGTAGGTGCGTGCATTAAAAAGCATTACATGCAGCTCACCTTGCAACTGCACCAAGACCCCTCTCCTCGTTTTAGACAAATATGTGGCTTATTTATGAAGATAGCCCCTGTTTGAAATGTATTTTGATGATTTCGGAGATAGGACTTCCAGCTTGTCAGCGGCCATTCAGCCTCTCATTACCTGCTGAGATCACTCCTCTGATGGCTACTTGTTCAGGAGTATGATGTTTGTTTGTATAGTGCTTTATTGTGAAATATATTATGTTTTGGGTATATCTAAAGGCAGTATGTGGTTGCAATCTGAATAAAATAGATTCGACTACGAGGTCAAAAGGATTGTTCAACCAAAAATTAACAGTTTTGATTTTTTTTGTTTTCTTATACATAAAGGAAGATATTTTGAAAAATGTTGGTAACCTGGAACCTACATACAGGCTCCTCCTGATCACCAGATGGCTAACATTTTTGGGCTTTAACTACATTTCCCACAAACCCCGGACCTGTCATTGATTACACACAGAGCTGTTACTCATTAGCTTAAACTATAACACTTTCCACATGTTCTATATATTTGTGAAGTCTTGTTATGTCCAAGCCCATTTTTTCATTGTGAACTGCCTTCTAAATTTGATCTTGTAACATCCCATTCCTAATGCTTTGCCACCTGCCTTTGAGTTGCTGCTTTGTTCCTGGTTTTGCAATTGATCTGTCTTCTCTGACCTACTACCTGTTTAATATGCCTGTTTAATACCTTGGAGTGTGTTTGACCATTGTCTGTCTGACTACGTTTACTAATAAAGCTGCTTATGAATCCCAATCAGAGTGACACTTTATCAAAGTCTGAAAAAATGGCAACGTTTGGTTGATTTAGTTTTTAATTTTTGGCTATAAATGACATTTTCTTATATTAAACTTAAAAGCAGCTTGTTTGAAGGGAAAAAAAACTGTTTAATTTTACTTAAAAATCTCACAGCGGTCTAACATAACACAGGCAGTATACATCCATAGTATGGATGGCTTTTGCCAATTAAAATGTTCATCTTTTATTTGGTGGCACTTTGACCTCTTTTCAATGAGGTGTTAATTGAAATGGACGTAGGCGGATCGTAACACAGCTCTCAACACAACAGGGTCAGGTGAGGTAACCTACTGTTATTTATTGTGGAACGAGGGACTATGGGACTATAAGCATCCTCAACCTTGCTTGTAAGTCTATTATGGCAACATGCTACTCTTGGTTCCTGTTGAATATTTATTGAAACCGCAAAATTAGAACCATTAAACAAGACCTCAGCATAATAAACACAGCTAATTGCATGCATACATAAACAAATGTATGCTTGCTTGCGCACAAACATACGCAGATGTGCTCACGCGCTAGGATATTGTGAACAGTTCATTAAAGAAATTGAAAAAAGTCTCATGGGTGAGTCTGCTTCCAGGTCTAATTAGACAAAACATTAAGTTATATAGTAATAATGTAAATCTAACCACGGCATCCTTTTCCCCCAAGGGTGTCTCTGTCAGACCTCTGCTGATGATATGCAAGTGGACAGGGCACTCCACACTCCCACATGTTGTGATTTTAGGCCATCTTAACCTGACTAGCTATGTTTCCAAATATATTTTTAATGTATTTCGTGATGGTTGTGCACAGAAATGCTGGATAGTAATGCACAATAAGTCTTAAAATGTGCAATAACTGGCACCCTGTTCATTAAAAACCCATTTAAAACACACACACACACAATTACAGCACATTTCATGCAAAAGTAAACATATTTATTGAATAAACTTCTTAATGCTAACCTTTATGTAAAAAAAATGTAATACAATCAATAATAACATCATCAACAACAACAACAACATAAACAACAATAACAATAATAATGTGATTGTGCCAGATCATAGAATAGGATTACTAGAATAGCTAGAAGATCAATCTCACTGAAGACTATCTTAAACGTTGGTTTAGGAACATTACAATATTTTAATCCAAACTTTTTAATTCCATCCTTGATGATCCAGGGGAAGTCATCGAGTTTGAGGCTTGTTGTAACTGACATTTTGTCGTCAGTTGTGTGGTGTCATTATGATGTTAGTGCTCTAATCCTCAAAAGTCATTGATAATTACTACTCCAATTATCAAGCTGATGGGGTACTCAGATATGATCACCAACCAGGCATTGTGTGCTTTTAAAACTGCAACTTGACAGTTACAAACCTCTCATGTCTCTAGCCTTGTCTGTAGCATCTTCTCAGCCAAGACGTCACCCACATTCTTTGTCTCCTTTTTTGTTTTTAGCTCTAAAACAGAACGCTCACCAGGAGAGCCACATGACAACATTGATCATCTTCCATGTGTGCTTTTCTCCTGAAGTCACGTATGATGATGCAAGTTTGTGTGAGATCTCATGTCTGCGGAGTTACCACTGTGTGATTGTTTGTGCAATCGGCAAGTGTGTGGTTTTGTGGTCTGGTTGAATTTCCTTGTGTGTATTTTTGGAGGATTAAAATAATAAAATGTTATTGATTTTCTGTGGTTTGGTATAAAACAGTTTTGTCTGCTAATTTACATGAGAGTTCTGGGGTCCTGAAAATGTAAATTGACTTGTATTATTAAAGTAAGCCACGTAATGTGTCTTTACTATCAGATATCGGAAACTACATACCTCGAATGCAGAAAACATTCATTTAGTGACAAAACATTTCAGTTATTTTTTTCTTGATCCATGTGAGCTGGGAACATTTAATGACATTCTATGTTTTATATAGTTCATCTCTTGTCAATTCTGAAATACTTCAGTCAACACTCAACGTTTAGGAACTGATATGTACCAGTATGGACCATTTGAAAAGTTTGTCCCATTTTATTTACTTGTCATTCAGAAAGTCTGTCATTAATATGATTTACAGCATGTCTCACAATAATTAGTTCTTCACCATTAGGCTAGTGCTGCTTGAAAAAAAAATCATAACCATGATTATTTTGGTCAATATTGTAATCCCCATTTAAAATAAATAAATAAATATATGAGTGAGCCAGAGCTGAAGTCAAAATAAATAGCCCTACTGTAAAACTGTAACTCTTTATATTTGATGTATATTTATATGTATACTTATATTTTTTCCAAAACATTTTTAAACATAATAGTTACTAACTAAATTCTAATAACTAATGTTTTTTATCTTTGCCATGTTGACAATACATAATATTTTTCTACTTATTTTGCAACATACTAGTATTAAGCTTAGAGTGCAATTTAAAGGCTAAACTAGGTTGATTAGGTTAACTAGGGAAGTTAGGTCAATTAAGCCAGCCATTGAACAACAGTGGTTTGTTCTGTAGACTATTTTAAAAATATATAGTTCTAAAGGGGACTAATAATCTGGACCTTTATTTGTATATATCTATACAGGGTATACAGTGAAAGTGTCCTTGCTCTGTTAACAATAACTGGGAAAATGTTTAAAAAAAAAGAATAGAACAATTTCACAGGAGGGCTGATAGTTTTAACTTCTGCTGCAACTCTACTCATCTATGTATTTATATATTTATGTATTTATGTTTGTACTTTCATTTTAGTTGTGTTTTGTTTCTTTAGTTTTAATTTCCAAAATGAATCCTCGTTGCACTTAACAAGTTTACAATGATAATAAGACTTGTTAACAAGTTTTAAATGATTTATGAAGAAATTATAATGCTTTGTTTCGTTAGTTCATCTTCATTTACATGTAACACCTAAAACATTTTCGTAATCCCTTATTCTCGGGGCAGCATCACACGCAGTGGTAAGGTGTTCTCAATACCACAGCAGAATGGCTAACTAAAAGAAAGAGGGGGGGGGAGGAAGGGGGGGGGACAAAGAAAGTCCGCAAAATTATTGAAAAAAAAACAATAGAATACAGTAGTATATACAAATGAAACAAACTATGCTTTTACTAACTATGCTTTAACTAAGCTATTAAATGCAAAGCAGGGAATGTTTTGTCCATATTTTTATATATTATATGTTAATTGTATACATTATTTTTATCATAATGTAATTTTATTTTATAATTACATTATTATTATTATTATTTAAAGCAAAAAAAATTTAAAATAATATTACATGCCACAGTGGCGTAGTGAGTAGCACGTTCGCCTCACAGCAAGAAGGTCGCTGGTTCGAGCCTCAGCAAATGATGATGATGTTGTTCTCTTGAACATAAAACTATGAGTGAACACATTCTCCTCCAATCTTTGCTTTACGTTAAGTCTCGATTAGTATGTAGATTTGTATGCGACTATAACAAATGCTTTTGCGATCGGCTATGAATTCAAGACGCTTTTCCTGGGCTCCAGACTAGCTGACAGCTTCTTAATGCTGCCACATTAAAGTGCTTTTGCAGCATGTGTGATGCAGCTTTAACTAGGTCCTCGGGGCATTGTTAGTTATCATTGCCTGCTGCAGGAGCGGACGGCCCGGGCCCCGGTGAAAGCAATTTCAGCTTTTCCTCCCAATCAGCCCACACTACATGAGAGAGCGAGCGGAGAACAAACGGGGCCGTGCTCGCTCACCACTCCCCGTAGCCTGATCTTATCCGGACGCCGCTGCTGAAGTCCGCACGGTACGCGCACTTCCATTCCCCCATAAGACACGGGACAGCTCGCCTCGGGCCTTCGGGTTCACGCAGATATCCGTAAATTAGACTCTCAACGAGCGATGAAACGGCTCCGCTTGTGCATCAGGGCAAGAGAGCTGCACGTCGGTTAGGTTTGTGCAGTCTGCGCTTCCCAAAAAAAAAAAAAATCCCTCTAAGTGGCAAAAGCATTGGCGGTACCTACAGTATCAGATACATAATGAGTACAACTACACTTCAAATAACTCACACTCTGGAGAATGGGATTTGAACTCAGAGTGGAATGAAAGAGATTTATCAAATGACATGTGCAGCGTAGCGTGTTGTGCAATAATGAGAAGTTTTTTTATTTCTTATTTCAGTTTGATATGTATCAAGTTTTAAATGAAACGGGCGACACTAGTATCGTGTTGGGGTGACAGTGGAGGAGTGGTTGTAGATTAGGGTTTGGAAAGGTTTAGGACATCGTTTTCTCTGTGTGTCTTGTACCAGGAGGCCTGCGATTAATCTTGTGTCAGATGTCAGATAGTGTAGGTATACACACACACACACACACACACACATACACACACGGCTGCTGTCAGGTGCTGGAGTTATGAGGAGATGGAGGTGTTAGTGGAAGGGTGAAGCTGTTGGCCTGTTACTCATTAAGGAGTAAATTTGGCGTGGTTTATTCAAAAATGCATCACAGCTGCACATTCTGGCCAGTGTTCAGTGTTCAAAATGAGGTCAAAGCAGACCTTTAGAACCACCTGAGATCAGTTTCGTAGTTCTTTTATGATATAAGTGTGAAAGTGGTGGAACTGATTATCAGTGAACTGATGATTCTATTTGATATGTTTTATTAGATGTTATTACATGTTTATAAAAATATATTTAGATGTAATCTGTATAAATATTATTTATTCATAACAATTATACATTAGGGGTGGCACAGTGGCTCAGTGGTTAACACTGTCGCCTCACAGCAAGAAGGTTTCTGGTTCAAGTCCTGGCTGGTTCAGTTGGCATTTCTGAGTGGAGTTTGTATGTTCTCCCCGTGTTCACGGTGATTTCCCTTACAGTCCAAAGACATGCAGTATAGGTGAATTGAATAAACTAAATTGGCTGTAGTGTGTGGGTGTTTCCCAGTACTGGGTTGCTGCTGGAAGTGCATCCGCTGTGTAAAACACAAGCTGGATAAGTTGGCAGTTCATTCTGCTGTGGTGACCCCAGAACTAAGCTGAAGGAAAATGAATAAACGAATAATACATTAAGATGCGGAATATTTTTTTGATGTCACATTAAACAAAAATATATAAACATTTTATATTTAAACAGATAATTTTTATATTAAACATAATGAAATGAGTAACTGTTTGACATTTAATCTCTTTTTAAACAATGTGCATTTCTCAGATTTTAAAAACACTATTTTATATTTACATTTCATTGTTTACATTTTGTATAATCAGATGTAGAGATAGAATATTTCAAATATTTTATTTATATATTACAACAAGCAACTTATAATATAACAAATTATAATATATTCATTCAATCATTTTCTTTTCGGCTTAGTCCCTTTATTAATCTAGGGTCGCCACAGCGGAATGAACCGCCATCTTATCAAGTATATGTTCTACTCAGCGGATGCCCTTCCAGCTGCAACCCATCGCTCGGAAACATCCATACACACTCAGTCACACACATACACTATGGACAATTTAGCTTAACCAATTCACCTGTACTGCATGTTTTTTGGACTGTGAAGGAAAATGAAGCACCCGGAGGAAACCCACACCAACATGGGAGAACATGCAAACTCCACACAGAAACGCCAACTAACCCAGCCGAGGCTCTAAATAATATAATATAATTAATGTAATATAATATAATATAATATCATATAATATAATATAATATAATATAATATAATATAATATAATATAATATAATATTCATTCATTCATTTTCTTTTCGGCTTAGTCCCTTTATTAATCCGGGGTCGCCACAGCGGAATGAACCGCCAACTTATCCAGCATTTGTTTTACACAGTGGATGCCCTTCCAGCCACAACCCATCTCTGGGAAACACATCCATACATTCTCATTCACACTCATACACTACGGACAATTTAGCTTACCCAATTCACCTGTACCGCATGTCTTTGGACTGTGGGGGAAACCGGAGCACCCGGAGGAAACCCACGCAACCACGGGGAGAACATTCAAACTCCACACAGAAATGCCAACTGGCCCAGCCGGGGATCGAACCAGCGACCTTCTTGCTGTGAGGCGAACGTGCTACTCACTAGGCCACCGTGGCGCCATAATATAATATAATATAATATAATATAATATAATATAATATAATATGTAATACAATACAATACAATACAATACAATACAATACAATACAATAGTTAAGTAATTAAAATAAGTTATATTTTTTTGACTGAATGAAATTCTTTTAAAGATTGTAGTTTAGAGTTTAGAGAGAATTTAGTTATTTTACATAATACGCATGTATGATTTCAAATAGAATAACACCAAAAGCTGATCATTGAGTAATTATGTAAATCAAAAGTTAATAAACATTTCCTATTTATTGTCTACTGTTTATTTTTTAACTGCTGGTTATAATAGAATTTATATCTACAAACTGTACAAACAAATATTAAAATTATTTAGCATGCAAAGAGCATTTTACATGTGTAACATTTAGGGAGACGTTTTAAGGCAGCTCGTGTAGACAATGAGACATTTCACTAGATTCTGGAGCAAAGCTATAGTGTTTGAGTTCATTCCTGCATCTTCTCTAGGAGTGAGCGACAAAAAGAAAACTCGTGAAGGGTGTTGGCATTCTCCTGCTAAGTGGCATTTCCAAATGTCTTTTCCCATTTCACACATCACGATAATCTTTCCCCTGATTTCCTTTCACGTTTTAAGAGCCTTGTCTGTGCCGGGCGAGCAAACGGCAAGAAACGGCTTTTTGCACAAATTTTTACACACTCAACCCACCGTAAATTTTATCTCAGGGAACCAATTAATCGCACAGTAACAAGCACGCTGTTTGTGTCGGTGGTTCTGATGCGAAATAATCTTTCTGGGTTCGTACGGGCCACGGTTAAAGGTAGCGGAGGGTGATGATTAAGATAAAGCGTATTGTGGAACGTCGAGGTATAAGTGACCTGCCACTCGGAGCAGATAAGGCTCCAATTAATCTGCGCCAGGGTGAAATAAAGATAATTACTAAATCACCAGGCTACATAGCCTCCATAGATTCCCCCCCACCCCTTCGGTATTATTGCAGTAAAGGCGGAGAAATTAAATGGATTATATCACAGCCCCTTTCAGATGGATTACAACTGCTTTTAAATAACAACAAGACAGCAAGTGCTATTTCATCAGTGGCCGGCAATTCAAGAAGCCACTGACAGCCTCTGCGTGATTCAAATTGAACTCTCTCTCTCTCTCGCTCGCTCTCTTTTCATTTAAATAAACCCTCGTAAATGCATATGTGCAAACAGAGACAAAGCTGGCTGCAAGTATACAACAGAAAGGCTTTTAATTCATTTCAGGAAATGGCCAGACAATTAGATAACCAATGATCTAATGTGGGACTTCCCCCCCTTTTTTCGTTCTCAGGGATTGCGCTGAGGGAATGATTAGAGAACATTGTTGGAACTGCTTTATTTCGACAGGCATTGCTGATAGATGAGACGGAGGTGAAAGATTCTGAAAAGGCACATCATGTTTATTTACTGCATCTGAGGTTGGGGGGTTAAAAACAGTAAATTGTGGATGAGTAATCAAAGGCATGCGATGGCAGATTTCATGGCTTGTTATCTGCAGGTTCTCACCGTTCTCTGCGCTGGGAGATTGCGGGAAGAGCTGCTGTGCCAAGTGCCCAAGGCTCCAGGCCCTTCCTTTAAAGCCCTGCTGGCACGCAGCCCCCTATCGGAGCCAGAGCGCCGCGCTGTATGCACTCATTACGGCCTCCATTAGAGTAAACATTTCAGCATACAAACACATCACCCTCCACCCCCCCTGACACCCGCTTTTATACTCTTACTGCCAGTCTGCATCTGAGCAGCCACAAAAAGATGAGAAATGGGCCCACTCTTGGTTTTATTTATTTATTCATTTAGGAATTTAGAAGAGTATTTTTTTCTCCAGCCAGAGCATTTCTGATGTTTTACGTAAAGAGCTTTTACATGTCACGGCTCTGGCTTGAGTGCTGTTATCTAGGTTGCCACTTTAGAGTGCTAACAAAGAGGACAGGAGAGGGGCTCCGTGTTCATTAACTACTTCTGCTAATTCCTGTCGGGTCAGGGGTCATCAAGAACACTTTTCGTCAGTTCAGCTTTTACGGTAACAGGGAAAAGTTTCTTTTGTTACACTAATAGAAAACACTGGCATCTGTAACTCACCTAAATATACACTTTTTCTTAATTTCTTTGTTTTAGGGAGGATAAAGATGAAGCAAAGTGTTTGGAAGTAACTAGTGTTAGTATTACATTTAATGTAACTGTAATCTGGTACATCTACTGAGAAAAATGTGTATTTACACTACAGTAACTTTCGAAAAAGTAAAGGATTACAAAAAGTATTACATTTAAATATTTTCTGAAATATTTTCTGAAGTTTTTGAATAATATTTATTTAAAAATAAGTTTAATTCCTTAATTTGTTATTCCTTAATTTGTAATACCATTTAAAGGTCAGTTAGTAAAGAGATGCAATTCTGATAACTTTGAGGATTTATTTTAAAGATCACTGATTATTTCCCAGCCATGGTTGTGTCAAGAGCTGTATCATAGTTATTAAACTATTATTTATCCCTATAATGATCTCAAAAAGTGAAAATATATGCTAAAGTTTGGTTTTGTGGTGATTATAGTGTACTATAGTGACGTGATTGATGACTGATTTCAAAAGTCTGACAGTAATTGATTTACATGTTTGAAAATGATTAACAGTTTAAAACATTTGTTAGATATATAGAAAAGCAATCAAATGTATTTGGTTTACATTTACATTGGTTTACATTGGTCAGTATTTAGTTCTATCAATCAGGATCTTTCAAAATAATTTCTTTTGTGTTCAACAGAACTCAAATATGTTTTGAACAAGGGAAGAGTTAGTAAATTAGATTTAATTTGTGTGTGAAGTATCCCATTAAGTAACCTGTATAGTGTTGAATGTTACACAATTCTTTTTTTTCTTTTTTTTTTTTCGATGAGTTGATCTGATGAGAGATGAGAGATATTATGCCCACCAGTTAAGAATTCCTTTACATGACTTAATCATTTATGGCCATGTTATTAATTAGTTCCCTCCCTTTAGTCAAATTATGGCCATGTTGTCCCAGTTTGTTCATTCCCAGGAAAGGCAGAAAACCTTTTAATGTATTTTGGTCTATTAGTTAACACACACACACACACACACACACACACACACACACACACACACACACACACACACACACACACACACACACACACACAACTTAAAAGAGTAATACTGATGAATAAACTGTAAATAACACTCCCAAATTAGTGTTTTAAATAAAGTTAAATTAAAAAATACACAAGATACCACAATGTTAAAATGAAGTGGCGTTTGGGTGTTTCAGAATCACATGAACTGTTACTAAAATATGTAAACTGCTCTGGATTAATCAACATAATACCTGCCTGCAGGGCAGTTCCAGCTAGCACCTGTTACATAATGTATCGGTACTTTCAAGACTTACCAAGTCAACATTACCACAAACATAATAACAAAAAAAAATCATGCTTGTGATTTAATTTATATACAGTCCCCACATTTACAACTACGATTGAAGAGTGTGTGTTACCAGCACATGGTAACAGCTTGCAGGTCAGGAAAGTTATTTTAAGTAATCAAAATAATGGTAAAACTTTACAAAACAGTACATGAATAATAATGTATTAATAAGTAAACAAGGGCGGCACGGTGGTGTAGTGGGTAATGCTGTTGCCTCACAGCAAAAAGGTCACTGGCTTAAACCCTGGCTGGGTCGGTTGGAATTTTTGTGTGGAGTTTGCATGTTCTCCCCATGTTCGTGTAGATTTTCTCTGGGTTCTCTGGTTTCCCCCACAAGTCCAAAGACATGCACTGTAGGTGAACTGGGTAAGCTAAATTGGCTGTAGTGTATGTGTGTTTGTCCTGGTCCTCCAGGTTGAGGGTTAAACGTTGTGCTAAACAAAACGTTGTGTAAAAATTAGATGTTACGAAATACCAACATGGTGCAGCTAAATATCAACTTGCATATAAACGGCCATGAGAGTAAGTAATATGTAAACTAAATATAACTTTTTTCTATGAATTATGAATTAATGATAAGGCACGCTCTAATCATAAACTAACTTTTAACATAAGTCTCAAGAGTTCATCTGTGAATAACAGCTACATTACTTACTCTTTAGTCCATGTTGTTAATAGTGTAATATTTAATGTTTAAGTTTAAGCTACAGTAGATGTAACCAACATGAACTCACAGGCTGTTAATGTATAATTATTTCATGACTTTACATGGAGGGGCACAACACCATTAACTCGTTTTTAACTACTCATGGTTAGCGCACACTTTAACTCATCATTAATTCAGTGATGTTTAACTTACAAATTAATGCATCATTATTCATGTACTGTTATTGTAAATTGTTACCAAAATAACATTAGAATAATCATGACACAAACATCTATCCTGACAACATCTCATATGACAACAAGCAGACTTTACACACATCCTTCAAAATAAATCTTGTATCACAAAAAACACAACATAACTCACCCAAAATAGTCTTACTACTCTAACATCTTTCAGAATTTACACAGACACACGTTTTTAGTGTCTTGAAATGCTTGAAATTGTGGCAAAAGTGTAAGTACAGTAAACAAACAAAAAAAAAAGTTTAGTGAAAATGGAGATATCCTGTACATAAAGTGAAATGACTTCAGTCTATATAGTTGAGAGGGGTCTGGATGCAGACCTGGTGCAGTGCAATCTGAGCTGCAAGCAATGCTTTTTAATGGACTCACGTAACCCCACCCCTAACCCTACCCCTCACAGTGATGTCACTAGTTCTATTGAGTGCATATTGTCTGACATTGCATCGCTGAGAGATATCAGGTTGCATCATGAAGGCTGCATCGTGATACTATTGACATACCTTGACGCCATCTTGACTGTTTATGATTGTTTATTATGGCAAGTAGGGAGAAGCAAGTGAGGCACACTGGCCTTGGTGAATATAATTTTAATGTTCATTTAAAAAAATATTAAATAAACTACAACAAAAATGTTAATGGCAGATGGCTGCTACGAAAACATAACCACCAATGTCCCATCTGATATTTTATCTGATATTTTGACAAAATATTTTTTGTCAAAAATTTTCAATGAATTACTTTTGTCAAGTTTAACTAACTGGGCGCCACGGTGGCGCGTGAGTAGCACGTTCGCCTCACAGCAAGAAGGTCGCCGGTTCGATCCCCGGTTGGGCCAGTTGGCATTTCTGTGTGGAGTTTGCATGTTCTCCCCGTGGTTGCTTGGGTTTCCTCCGGGTGCTCCGGTTTCCCCCACAGTCCAAAGATATGCGGTACAGGTGAATTGGGTAAGCTAAATTGTCCATAGTGTATGTGTGTGAATGAGAATGTATGAATGTGTTTCCCAGAGATGGGTTGCAGCTGGAAGGGCATCCGCTGCGTAAAACAAATGCCGGATAAGTTGGCGGTTCATTCCGCTGTGGCGACCCCGGATTAATAAAGGGACTAAGCCGAAAAGAAAATGAATGAATGAATGAA
>CAIGQQ010037820.1:801597-819982 GCA_903798035.1 Danio albolineatus | reverse complement strand
GATTAATAAAGGGACTAAGCCGAAAAGAAAATGAATGAATGAATGAAGTTTAACTAACTGTTCTGAATGATTTCATTGTGAAACAGAGTTCAGCACACTGACCAGTCACAAAGGTTTGACCACAACTAAAAGACATTTTATAAGACCACGATAAACTATCTGTCTGAACAAGAAGTACTGGCTACACTGATTCTTTACTTTCCTGTTTTTTTATTTTCATTTCTCAACTTCTCATTTACTTTCATTATATGAGTGTCCAAGATCAAAAATTCCCCTTTTATGTTCTATGAGAAGAGCGAAAGTCAGGTTTGGTTTGGAGGTTAAGTCAATCATTTTATCCATATCCTCAGCAGGGTTCAAGGATAGCTATTCTCACGCTCAAACAAATGACTGAAAATATGAAGAATGCATAGCAGAAGTGTGTAAATTTGCTAGAGCACTCATCGGCGGAGATCTTGAATGATATAACCCTGAGATATAGAAAACCATCTCTTCTCTAATGATGACAAGAAAAAACATTTCCTCCATATATTTCCAATTTATGAGAATGAAAAGCTTTTACTGACAAAAAAAAGCCTTTCTTTGATCTCACTGATGCTTCACTCTGTTCTGTTTTCATCTTCAAATAGTAAAATGCACTCATTTATGGAAAAGTAAAGCATCAGTGCCCTAGTCTTTCCCTTTGTCAATGGCCACCCCAGCAGTTTCTTTTAGTGTAAACATCTCACTGACCATACGCAGATCTGTTTTTTGTTTTGTGTTTTGGGGAGTTATATGTGATGATGGTTTGTCATCTGGGGCCTGTACCATGATGGTAGCTGAACAAACTCAGGATTACAGAATTAGTTTTTGAGTTGGCAAAACCAAACCAGTGCAGTCAGGCTTTGTTGGTACCATTAAACTTTCACTGTCAGATAAACGCGAGTATATGAAGTTGGAACATAGCAAACACTCAATCACATGCTTTGAAACTAAGGGTCATATCATACAGTACACCTGGCACACTAAGGCACAAGACATGTAAGGCAAGGCAAGGCAAGTGTATTTATATATCATATTTCATACACAATGGCAATTCAAGGTGCTTTACATAAACAGAAATAAAAGAGACAAATATAAGAAAATAAAAACAGATTAGAATGTGTTAAAAACAGGTTATAAAAGAATGAAAAAGAAAAGAAAGACATTATAATGTGATTAATCGGTGTAGCACCGTGCTCATTCAGTAAAGGCCCAGCTAAACAGATGTGTTTTCAGTCTTGATTTTGTATGCATGATTTGTTGCTCTTTTCAGACCAGTGCAACATTAATTTTCATGTTTTGCGACATGTTGTTTTAATAGCAAATCCATTTGCACCGCTTTGTAGACTCAAAAAGGAGGTGTGTTAAGGACATTGTGGGCACGTTGCTATTTTGAGAAACTAAAGTAGACAACACCATTGACCAACTAAAAGCTGGTCTAAAGATGGGCACAGAGTGCATTAGTTACACACCTGCAGGTCCAAACCCTTACTTACTGCTTAATATACACATGATGTACAGCAATTCACAAATATATTTACATATTAAAAACGAAAGTAATAAAATGTTACAAAAATTATTATTTTCTACATAAATATAAAAACCACTGCCTCCATGCTTTCTTCATGTCCCAGGAGCTTTTTTCAGTTTATTCATGACAACCTGCATTTGTATAACATTATTATTATGTTATCTATTATATGCATATTTATATTTGCATCACCATATTAGACATGAGAATAGGAGGGGTGTTTGACTATAACTATATAATAATTATAGTTTTTTTTTTAATAGTAACTCTTCGTTATTATTGTTCAATTATTCATTTGCTGGAAATTAGAACTGAATTTAGAAACAGTTTTGAAACAAATCTTTGTGCTTAATAAGCAAAATTAAATATGTATAGGTTAATGAATGTCTTCAGTGGAGTGTGTACAACATCCATTTCTTATCCACGAAAGACATAAAGTGTAAAAGTAAAGAGAAAGTAAAGAAGCTCATTCTTTTTTCTCGCTCTGCAGATGGACTGTTCAACTGTTTTCTCGCTAGTGAAGCAGTTTTTCCTCTTACAAAGTCTGCCATGTAAATAGCAAATGTGCCAAAGTGCCAGGCAACTGACTCTTAAAGGGAATGGGAGATGAGACTCTGATTGGTTTAATGCACGTTATGCTCAAAACACACCCATAACTCTTTAAGAGAATAAGCACAACCCTGTTAGACTGTGTGCCAGAGCACAAAGCGTATTTTTCTGTCCTTAAAATAGCTAAATTGGATTCGGACACGCCCTTAATGGTCGCCATGCACTTCAGACTTTGAATCAAGATCGTTAAAATAGAACGAATTAAAATAGAACTAATTTAAAAACATCTATAAAGCAAGATGAAAAGAGCTCTCAGTGAAAGAGGAGAGCAAAAATTATAAATAATTATAATAAACAATGCTCAACAATACAGACAATTTTTATATTTTAAGGTGTTTTACTAAATAGTGACTTTCAATTTTCAGCAAGAGGAACGGGAAGAGTGGCTTTATTGCATCATAGGTGTTTCACTTATCTTTGCTTACAGTTGATTGGTTTAATCTCTTTTGCGATTTCTAAACCAGAAATCCTAAAAGATTCCTGAAATCCTCGGCTAAAATCTGTGATCTTTGATGGTTGGTTTGACATTTTCAAAGACAGCCGCTCAATGGTTTACGATCAAATATTTCCTCCGATTAAATTCTGGCAGCATCTGAAGATTTCAGACACCTTCTTTCAGTGACAGCAGCTGTGATGAGCCTCAATCCTAGAACCAATAGGAGCGCCGAATCTGATCAACCGACAATTCAAATGACCGCAGGAAATGTCCGAAAGTTTTTTTGTTTTTGTTTTTTTCCGGGTTTTATTATTGGGACATCCTGTATGCAAAAATACTGCTGCAAATTGTTTACGTTTGCTGTGAAGAATCATTTCAGAACGTGAGATAGTGAAAGGCTGCATCCGAAATCACATACTTCCATAATATATAGCACACTAAAAACAGTATGCGAGCCGAGTAGTATATCTGAATTCCTAAAATTCAAAAAGCAGAAGAAGTGCGAGAAGTACCCAGACGATCTGCTTCCGGCGAGTTTCTGAAGTGTGCATCTGATGAATGCTACGTTATGCCATGATGCACTGTGAGACAATTCATCAATGGGAGTGAAGCGACACAACTAACACGGTTTGGTCACATGGTCATAACAAAACAGTGGATGTTGTACGTCCGAGTTCCATTCATACTATTCACATTCAGAACATAATTTTCTAATGGCCGAGTAGTAAATTCAATATGGGGACTTCATTGTTTTATGTAAAGTCAACTCAAATTTGTAAAAACTAATAAGTTCTTCATGTTGCACCAACACAAATTGATTGTGTGAAACCTACAGTAGCATTTTTTACAGTGTATGGCGAACTGAACTAACTTCATGGTACCTAAAACCTAGAATTGGTGCAAACTAATCTAAAACATAACTGGCTAGCCAGCTAATCCAGCTTCACAGTACAGGTCCTTGTTTGACACACACACACACACACACACACACACACACACACACACACACACACACACACAAAAACGCAAGGATAGAAACAGGCAGACTTTCCCCCTCTTCCCAGGAAGAGCTCTGGATGTTAGAAGATGTTACAAGACCCCGTTGCCTTTCCCTCTCGTCAGTCAGACACTGGCTGTCAGCGAAACACATGTAAAGCTAACGAGCATCTGTGTAGCTCAGGTCGGCCACTCGTCCCGCCCAAGGCAAGCCACACGACAAGCCAGTGAGCAAGCAGGATGCAAAAGCCACATGACACTTGCTTTTGTGTATCATATCATTTTTCAATCATCTGCATTTCATTTATCTCTCAGACACAGAGCTGTGAGCCAACATGGCAGGCCGGCTCGCCTAGTTATGGAGGGAGCCGAGAGAGACATAGGCTGATGAAACATCGTGATTTGGGCTTTTCTGACAGAGATGCCTTGCAACGTGCGATGCTGCGTGTCGGCCTTATTGTGTGTGAGGGCAGAAGGAGGGAGATGAATTCAAGTGGAGTCGGGGGTGAATGTCCATTGTTGTTGTTTTCATTTTGTTTCGTATTGGGTTAAGTTTCATCTGGGGACACTTGGATTTGTTTGTGGCTTTATTTGATTTTTCCTGTTTTGCAGTACCTTTTGAGATAGATTAGGGCACTTAAAAAAAACAGGAGTATTGGTTAATTAACAGTTTACCATATTTTTTTGGTTTACTTTGTTTTTCTCTAATGTTTTATTTTATAGTGACTTAC
The DNA here is from genome assembly GCA_903798035.1 of Danio albolineatus. NCBI lineage: Eukaryota > Metazoa > Chordata > Actinopteri > Cypriniformes > Danionidae > Danio > Danio albolineatus. Next base: position 815,658 of record CAIGQQ010037820.1, on the reverse strand, counting down.
TTTTTGGTTGTTTGAAACTATGTATTTTATGATAAATAAATAAATAAATAAATAAATGATGTATGTAAAGTGTAGGTAACAAATTAGAATTTTGCTTCTGAAAAATTCTGAACTAGAAAAATCCCAAAACTGGACTCTATTCTGGTAATTGGTGGTAGTAAAAAGACATGGAACAACAATCAGTTTTAAAATTTACCGCTGTTTGGAAAAGTCAAGGTTTTAAAACCGTCAGAATATTCTGTTACACCATTCCTACAGTATATGTACATTTTTTTTATTATTATTTCAGAGGAGAACTGACCTTTCAACTGACCCTCCACATCAAAAACTACTGTTCCAAAATATCTTAAATGTTTCTTAAAGTAAAACAAATTGTGTTCAATGGGGGGGAAATTTGCTGTTTTTTGCTCAGACATTTAAAAAGAACATATATTAGAGGATTAATCACAATATTGTGCTACCGTGAAACCGTGATATTTTTTTTCAAGGTTATGACGCCGTCACAATCTTATACCGGCCTATGCCGAGTAAATTATACCTAGTTTTCTTATGTTGAGCATTATGGTGGTTGGTCATCTTGAATGCTGTCTTCACCTTCAGCCGCTTATTTGTTTAAAGTGATACATTATTTATTTATTTTTTACTTAAACCCTTTAAAATAACATATCGTCTCATAATGTCTTTAATTATTCATGTCTTTAATTATTCATCATTGCAGTTGCTTTGCACCACTTTTTTCATGATTGAAATTGCAATTAGAAAATGAAGTAGAAATAAGTATTTATTTGAAGGGGAAAACAAAATAAAAACTTAATAAAATAAAATAAAATAAATAAAATATATACATATATATAACATTTTCCAAGTGAGGAAAAAAGTGTTGGTTAATTAACAGTTTCCTATATTTCGTGGTTTTCTTTGTTCTGATTCAACGTTTGATTAATACAGTGACCCTTATTTATTTATTTTTTTGGTTGTTTGCAACTAATTGGAAGGTCCTAACTTCGTTCTGAATGATTTTGAGATATTGAACTTCAAAGTTTTTTTGCATTCCATAGCAAACAGTACATGAGTAACATATATATATATATATATATTTCCCAGAGATGGGTTGTGGCTGGAAGGGCATCCGCTGCGTAAAACAAATGCCGGATAAGTTGGCGGTTCATTCCGCTGTGGCAACCCCGGATTAATAAAGGGACTAAGCCGAAAAGAAATATATATATAAAATATAAAATATAATTTTTTATAAATATAAAAATATATTTTAATAGTAAGTATTTATTTGAAGTGGAAAATGTAAAAATTCATTTATTCAATCATTTTCCTTCAGTTTAGTCTCTATTTCAGTGGTCACAACAGCGCATTGAGCCACCAACTATTCCAGCATATTTTTTACGTAGCGAATGCCATTCCAGCCCCAACCCAGTATTGGGAAACACCCATACACACTCATTCACACGCACTCATACACTATGGACAATTTAGTTCATCTAATTCACTTATACCACATGTCTTTGGACTGTGGGGGTAACCGGAGTGCCTGGAGAAAATCTACTTGAGAACATGCAAACTCCACACAGAAATGCCACCTGGCCCAGCCAGGCCTCGAACCAGCAACAATCTAGCTGTGAGGCAACAGTGCTAACCACTGAGCCACCAATTGTGCCAACAATTAAGAACATTTTTAAATAATATTTTCACTTGTTCTTTCCTTTAATTTTATTCAGTTATAGTAGTCATGATATAAGAAAGCTAACATTTGCTGTAGTTGTCACTGTAGTTTTTTAATTGCATTTTTTAACATACTAAGATATATATAATGTGATATGAAAATGAACCAAATGACCCTTTCAGTGTGATGCACGAGACAGAGAAAGAAGTAAACACAAGTGATCAACCTTGCTCGCGTTCAGGCAGTTCTTGTGGAAGGAAAATGCTTTGGTCCCCATAAATATTTCAGGGGCTTTCTTTATGTTTTGACTCGACTAATGTTTTTTTGTTTTGCGGTTAATGCAGCATAAACTCCCACTGTTTATGGTCTGAAGTTGCCTCATATTTAAAGCGAATCTAATAATGGACATTGGTTGTAATATATCCCGTGATCCTGCATTATTGATGTCCTCTCTCACTCAGACTGCCCTATTGAGAGGTTAAATGCAATACTTCTGTTGTCATAGAATATTTACCATCGGTTCTGTCTGTATTGATTCCTTTTATTTTTTAAATAAATAACTAGAAATAGTCTAAATTTTTAATGCACCAATCAGCTTGTGAGAACGAGAAAGAAAGGGGGAAATTAAAAGGCAGTTTGTTGCGAGGGTGTGAACGGATTGGGAGGGTGCGGTGGGGGGCGTCTGAAACTAACATTTGTCGGAGATGAGGTGAAATTGGATAATTTACTGCTTGGATGCAGAAGAGCGATGTTCCTCTTCTGCAAATTTACAAGTAAAGTACCTAATAATGCCAGGCAATTAGAAGCTGACTTCTGCTCGAAAACAGGGGCTGGAGTTGCCAGGACGGATTAGGGGGCATTATCCAACCAATGCAGAGAGAGAGAGAGCGAGAGCAAAAAGGGAATGAGAGAACCGTTGTTGAAAGGTGGCATTACACAAGCTACAAGGACAATGCCTTTAAATGCCACACTTCAACAGCAAGAAGGGATTTGCCTCTAATTAATTTCCAAAGATTTGTCCCCTTGTGGAAGGCCGTTGGCGGGAGAAGCGCATGCGGGATCTCTCCTGTCGTGAACAAATGCTCAACATCGTTTAAAAAAAAATAGCAAGCGCTATCGCTTCTTGAGCCAAACTTACTTGGATCACTACTTCCATCTGCACGAGAAATTACAACATTATTGGAAATCCTTCTCTAGGCGCTCTAAACATACCACCTGCTCATGACCTACATCACCAGATAGGAGGATTATGAGAAATGTTTCTCAAGGACACTTTCTGAGGAGTGCATTTCATTTATCATATTTGAGCCCAGTGGTGAAGTTTTAGCTGTTTACTCATGCATGTATTCACACCAAGTTTTAAGATGATAAAAAGTTGAAGGGATTGTCAGGTTCGCACAAATATACATTTTTATACAGTAATGTCGTTATGCCCATTTTTTTCTCTACATCTGTCACTCTTAATGGTTAACTAGGGATGGAAACCAAGAACTGAATGTTCTTAGATGTGCTTCCAGTTGTACAAAGAAGCAGAACCAAATGAATTGTACTCCGTGGCAATAGTTCTTTTAAAGTGTTAGTCCCCTTGACAATTAAAATTCTGTCATCATTTACTAACTCTCATGTCTTTCCAAACCCAATAAGAAAAGTGTTCACCCCCAAAGCATGATAAAGATATTTTTATGAAATCTGTGAGATTTTTGTACCTCTGTTAACCATCTATTTGCCTAAATTTTGATACTTCAAAAGGACCTTAAATAGACCAAAAATGTATCCATATGACGTTTTGATTTTGACTACCATGCTGAGCTCTTCTAAGAACAGTCAGGTACGGTTCTAGTTGTAATTTCACAAGATCCACTGAATTCTAGGCAGGGTTAGACAACAGAGCTGGACCCAGCTGGTATAGTGTGTATGTGACATCACCACCCTTTTAAGTGGAAGCATGGTGTTTAGTTATTAACATTTTCTTATATTAAGCAAATATCAAAAAGCAGTGCCAAAAAAATTAAAAGAAATATACTGTATGATCATTGTCCATAATGCAGTGATTGGCGCATTTGTATTGCATTCCTGAGAGCTCTGCTATCATTGAAAATTAAACGGCAGGGGAAGAAATGGTTAAGCAAAGAGATCTATTCTGATAGTAGATAGTTTATAAACTTGATTAGATTAACAGTTTGTCATATAAACATTGATCCCAAATACATTTTTTATGGCATTTAGATTTGGTCACAGAAATATAAACATTATTGCATGGTGTGGAAAAAAAACAATGGATTCCATTCTTGCATGTCACGCATTTAAACTTCTGCAAAGACCATCAATGTTTGTTCTTGTGCGACAGTAAGATATGGCTGAGCTTCTATTTATGTTCACTCATCACCAGTGGGAAAAACGCTAAAATTAAATCTGCTCTTCTGATGAAGTGATCATGTCTCTTCTGAAGAAATACTCAAAGTACTTCATGTTATTTTTGAAGCATCATAGTTTTTGGTGAATAGTAGAGAGATGCTCCAGATGATTGGCTGCAGATCATTGCTTCCTGATAATCTTATTCTTGTCACTAAACTTGGCCAGTAAACAATGGGTAAGGCTAATGAACACTGTGATTGGTTGCAAAAGTTGAGCTTCACAAAATGGGAAGTTGATATAAGCATAATCATATAAATCCTAAGAGTGCTCATTTCCAACAACAGGGCATTAATTTAGAAAATCCAGTCAACAGGAGGTGTTACGACTCCTGGAAAAGCATCTGATCATCTTGTCCAAACGCACTGTCAGGTAGATCATTTGAGTGGACAAAAAGTCTCCACCAGAGCTGGAGAATTGCAGAAACTCGGTCGGTCAGAAAGTCTCCTAAACTACACCTATTGTTTCTTTCAACCTTACAATAGTTTATGGTGGTACATACAGTTGAAGTCAGAATTATTAGTCCCCCTTTTGATTTTTTTTCTATTTTTAAAAAAAAAATTTCCCAAATTATGTTTAACAGAGCAAGGAAATTTTCACAGTATGTCTGATAATATTTTTTCTTCTGGAGAAAGTTTTATTTGTTTTATTTCGGCTGGAATAAAAGCAGTTTTTTTAAAAAAATTATCAACATTTTATGGTCAAAATTATTAGCCCCTTTAAGCTATATATTTTGTTTGATTGTCTGCAGAACAAACCACCGATGTAAACCGATTTGCCTAATTACCCTAACCTGCCTACTTGACCTAATTAATCTAGTTAAGCCTTTAAATGTCACTTTAAGCTGTATAGAAGTGTCTTGAAAAATATCTAAATAAATATTATTTACTGTCATCATGGCAAAGATAAAATAATGATTGTGATTAAAAATTTGTTATTTAAACTATTATGTTTAGAAATGTGTAGAAAAAATCTCTCTGTTAAATGGAAAATTGGGGAAACAATAAACTGGGCTAATAATTCAGGGGGGGCTAATAATTCTGACTTCAACTGTACTTTTCTGGTAATATCACCACAAACTGTTATAGGGTTTTAAGAAACAAAGCCCCTATCACCCCCAAACAAACTCAAGCATCTTTTTGTGTGTGTGTGTGTAATGTTAAACTTATCATTAAAACGATTATTGAATTAAATGTCTGTTTACCAAATATTTTCTCTCAGATTCAAAAGAATCATTTCTAAAAATGTCCACTTAACAAAAGAAGTTGTTAAGAGGAATCAAAAACAAATTTCAGGGCTTATGATGCTCCTCTCTGCTCTTAAGCATACACCCATTTCCTCTGTCTACACACACACATACACAACCAACCCTCCTGGCAGTTTATCTGAGTGCCATCTGATGGGTTGTTTTAATGGAGAGGAGGACTGTGGTTCTGGATGACAGCTTTTAATTACACACACACGCACACGCAGACACACTCTCACACACGGTCACACTCGCATTCAGTCTAGTCGCACAAGAATGCCCGGGTTCAGTACTTCCGTCAGCCAATAGAGAGCCAGATAAAGCCACAAAGATAAAAGGGGCACAACATGATTATGTTCTTGACAATTGTGAGCAGGCGGCACTGATGTGGCACTCTGTATGCCCATCAGACCAACTACCAACCACACACACACAAACACAAAGAGCTGCTCTCTATGGAGCAACTACAAATGTTCTCTGCATTTACTGCAGAGGATTCACAGTACTCTAAATACTCATCTCATAAAAAACGAGGTCAGAAAAGCAAACAGAAATTAATTAGTCCCCGAACGTTACTGTAGACTTTAAACCATGTTAAATGTGAAAAGATGAGACACCGGAGGCCTTGACTTAGGAGGAACCGGCGCCACAGTGAAAAGAAGGTGAAGATCACAAGAGGTGTTAAAAGAATGACGGTGCTTCAATGATAATATGGCTGCTACTGTAAAGAGAGGTCAGACCAGCAACTTCTGAGCCTCAACTCTTTTTAATTAACATTCGTTTGGCCTCTGATAATGAGCAAATAATGATTATCAGCCTGATGGCTCTTATTATAAATTGACCCCTTTGATTTTTCCCAAAGCAAATGTTGTCTCCATTACCAAGTCTGGTTTATCACTGAATAATGTTGTAATGTTTGGCACTGAAAGAAGACTCTTTTTGCCAAACGAATAAATTATTTGATTAATCATAGTGGCTTTGCACAAACTCGGTCTGGTCCAATTTTCAGCATGACGCATTACCTAAATGTTTTGTATGCCAGTAGGATTTTAAACGGGCCAACTTTGAAATTAATAAGCTCATTTTGCAATGCTTTTATGTAAAACAGGGTTTTTTTTCCACCTCAGAAGCATTTAGAGGAAATGTTAAACATAGTTACACTTTGTTTTGATGGTCCCCTTTCATAGTGTGTTGACTGTAAGTAACTTTGCACTTTCATTAGGGTATAAATAGAGAAGTAGTAGACTGCTAGATTAGGGTAAGCATTAGTAGAATACTTGTGTTTGCTAGTAGTCTGCAAAATATTGTTTGAGGGACCGACAAAATAAAGTGTTTTCAGATATTGTGCAGACAGTCTAGTAATATTCTGATGACTACTGGATGACATTTAGTTGCAAAGTTATTAATAGTTTGTAGAAAAGGCTCTGTTTCCATGATAATCATGGTGCATTTTCAATAGTGATGTCTAGATCTAGTTTTGTTTCCCTAATCCCAACCAAAAGCTTTTAATAGAGTGTCCGCCCATACTAAGACCAATTCCAAACGTTCCCAGTTTTATTTTCTTAGTATATGTGCACTTTCAGGAACATTTTGGTTATTAAAATTAATACAGTCTATACTGAGCTCTACTATATATCAAAGAGAAAGCTTATTTGCTGCATTGTTATTATACAAAATAAACACTAAATATATGCTATTCTATAACAACTTAGTTTATGATTTTAGTGCTAGTTTAGTTTACTTAACATAAGCATCAGCATCTTTGCTGCGTTGAGAATTCTGAAAATCAGTGATAATCACAGAAACCATAACTACAATTATATTAAAATATGCGGCATATGCTGATTTTAATGCAATAAACGTATGCAAACATCATAACCAATCTAGCCAAATGTGTGAGATCTCAAGTGATGTTGTTTGTCTGTGTTTTTATCTTCCAAATTTTAAGACCTGCCAAGGATCATATAGTTTTTTTTCCTGATATGGAAAACCATGAAATCCTTAACTTTTTCACATGGCTGTATTTGTTGTTCACACAATTTCAGAAATGGCATTAATCCAATTTATGGAAGTTTAACTTTGATTTTAAATGTTGTGTCAATTTACCAAACAGTATCAATTGACATACGGTTGAAGTCAGATTTATTTGCCCCACTTTGAATTTTTATTCTTTTTAAAATATTTCCCAAATAATGTTTAACAGAGCAAGGAAATTTTCACAGTATTTCTGATAATATTTGTTCTTCTATAGAAAGTTTTATTTGTTTTATTTTGGCTAGAATAAAAGCAGTTTTTAAAAAAAAATCATTTTATGGTCAAAATTATTAGCCCCTTTAAGCTATTTTTATTTTCAATAGTCTACAGAACAAACCATTGTTATACAATAACTTGCCTAGTTACCCTAACCTGCCTAGTTAACCTAATTAACCTGTATAGAAGTGTCTTGAAAATATCTAGTAAAATATTATTTACTGTCATCATGGCAAAGATAAAATAAATCAGTTATTAGAGATGAGTTATTAAAACTATTATGTTTAGAAATGTGTTGGAAAAAAATAATCTCCCTGTTAAACAGAAATTGGGGGAAAAAACAAACAGGGGGGCTAATAATTCAGGGGGGCTAATAATTCTGACTTCAACTGTATCTTCAATTAAAGACAGTACAAAGAAAGCGAAGTAGTGAAGGCAGTTGCAATGACATTTCACCATTCATCAAGTATTGAAGTGATAATAAATAAACAAACCAATGTTACACAACGAAAAGGATGTGGATGAACTTTAATCGTATCTATGTGGTTTTGGTACATAATGATCATATTTATATGATCATTATTTATATTATATTTATAAAGGTAGTGTGTTTTGTTTGTGTATATTTGAATGTATTTGATCATGTGACTATTTATCATACAAAAGTCAGTCCATTTTAATGCATTTTCATTCTCTGGAAAGGATCAAAACGGACAAGCTCAAAGCATTTAGACTCTGTTTACACCTGTATAGCGATGTCTACTCATGATCCGTTAGACAAAAACACTTCTCAATCCCAGATGTAAACAGGGCCTAAAGGAGGCCATCAAAACAAAACATTATGGAGAAAATAGCTAACATGAATCCGACTTACCACACACATGAAACACTTTTTACAAACTTCAAGTACTTCTTCTTTACAGCACTCACAGGCTTTGTTCAGATTTTCCAGGACTGACATACTGTGACCATCTCTTGTCATAAAGGGTTACATGTGCGCTCTCGGATCGTCAAAGCATTGAATTCACTTTCCTACTACGACGCATGCCACTGACTCTGTGGGAATGTACAGCCCTAAGCATCGGAAATAAACAGAGATGCAGCCAAAGTCATTGGCAGAGCCTCTCTCCCGCCGTCTGCGGAGCATGCAGTGAACAGTATCTCCAGCGCCGGCTCTTTTCTCGTTATTCGACAGTCGCAGCCTGGTGCTCTGCAGATACATTGAGGTCTGTGTGGCTGAATCGCCAGAGCTAGTGCAGTGTGAACAGTAACACCCAGGACAAATTACACAGCGCGGGGAACAGGCCTCACCGCCGCTGAGCCATGGTGGCATCACAGGGGCGGAAAATGACAATTCCCTGAAAAGGTCATACAAGACACTCGTGCCCACCGATTCAAGCTCACAGCCAATCTGACAATCTTAATTCAAATCATGACATCCCTTCCCCCGCCAAAATAAAAAAATCATTTTTGTCCCTGTGTCAAAACGGCAGGTTGACCTTCAGTATCCCAGCACTTTCACTGAGTTCTGGCCTAATGCTAATCAAAAGGAGTCGTTAGCGCTCACATGTTCTCACAATGAGACTATATTTATACCGTGATTGATTGTAAGAGATCAGGTTTTATGCTAATTCTGATGGATGGAAATTGACATTCCTGTTGTTGATGCAGTGACATATGCTAATAGCTAAGAACGTGAAGAGTGCTAATGCATTTCAGAGACTTTAGCTGTGTGCAGAATTGCCACCTATTCACTTTTTCCTACATTAGTCCACTATTATATTTTACCTGAAGGCATGAATGAGAATGTAGGAGTGAATTTGGACACAGAGTGCATCGCAAGGGTCACCAATTTTGCTTACTTTCTGCTTCCTGTTTAATAATAAATTCAAACTTAGCAAGCTAGCAAATGCAGTAGTAATGATTGGAAACTAGCATATTTAAACCTCATTAAACTACTTACTTGTATGATGTACTGTTATACTCAACAGAACACAGTGCTTTTCTCAGAGGAAAAACTTACAGTTGTGTCTTTGCAATATCCCCAGACTAATGTGTGTTATTAACATAACATTTATTTTAACTTCATTTATAATAAAACATAAGGTTCATTAAAGATATTAAATTGTTAAAAAAATAGTAATAATAAAAAAAATTATAATAATAATAAAGACATGGACAGTTGAAGGATTATTTGCCCCCCTTTAATTTTTTAAAAATATTTTCTTAAATGATGTTTAACAGAGCAAGGAAATGTTCACACTATGTCTAATAATTTTTTTTCTTTCAAAAAAAATTTTTTTTTTCTTTCAAAAGCCTCAATTGTTTTATTTCAGCTAGAATAAAAAAGCAGTTTTTAATTTTTAAAAAACATTTTAAACAAGACTATTAGCCCCTTTAAGCTAATTGTTTCGGTCGTCTACAGAACAAGTTATCGTTATACAATGACTTGCCTAATTACCCTAACGTGCCTAGTTAACCTAATTAATCTAGTTAAGCCTTTAAATGTCACTTTAAGCTGTAAAGAAGTGTCTTGAAAAATATCTAAATAAATATTATTTACTGTCATCACAGCAAAGATCAAATAAATCAGTTATTAGAAATGAGTAATTCAAACTATTATGTTTAGAAATGTGTTGAAAAAAATCTTCTCTCCGTTAAGCAGAAATTGGGGAAAAAAATAAAAAGAGGGTTAACAATTCTGACTTCAACTGTATATGGGTACAACAAATTTAGTACTCATTAAAGAATTATTCAGAAGTAAAATGTGTCAATGTTTCTGCTAAAATGTGAAGAACAAATAAATGTTGCCATCTCGGGTAATATTAACTATTACTGATGATTATGTCAATAATTATTGATGATAACAGAGCATCAAATCAATATTTCAGAATGATTACTGAAGGATCATGTGACATTAAAGACTGGAGTAATAAGGCTGAAAATTCAGGATTGAATTCAAGGTATAAATTAAATTTTAAAATGTACGAAAATAGAAAACAGTTATTTTAAATTGAAATTATATTTTATTAATATTAATTATAAAATATTATTATTATTAATATTCATACTTGTAGTTCTGACAAAATAAATTACATTATGGTTTTAAAAGTGACTAAATATTGCAAAATTTCGTACAGTAAAACTAAAATTGGGATTTTATTCTTGAACTACTTGAGTCATCAGAATAAAACAAGTGTTAATACGTAATAATTTAATGACACATTGATTAAATAAAATGTTTTTGAGTCCATCTCATTCCAAATAAAATACAAATGTTAGTCGGTGACTCATTATGTCCATATACTTAATATTAAATAGATTGAATTGAATCAAATCATGCAAAAAAAAAAAGAAAAAAAAAACCTTAAACCTTAATCACGGCATCCCTAGTTTTATGCATTCACAACATTTAAACACAAAAGACCTAATTGTATGAAATGGAGAGAATAATATGCCTTGGTGCACACACAATAGCCATAAAACCTGCAGATTTCACATTATATTGCATCTAAAGTTTCTGGGCATTGTTGCATGAAGAGACGATCACCAAATAATGGTGTAATAAAGTGAGGCTCCTGCAGGAGATAATAGGCTTTCCTCTGAATAGCGTCTGTGCAGCCACTGTGTGGTGCTGCTCTGAGCTGCAGCCTGAGACCTGTGTGTGCGTGTGTGTTTTCTGACAGAAGGACAGAGAACCACTAGCTTACACACAATTCCTTCTCCAGCCAGTGTCTGGTCTGATCTGATCTGCATCTCCACAAACAGTGCATATTTACATGCACACAATACACTGACAACTCACCAAAATTGAAAATAGCAATTTTATATATTAAATATATTGAAATGTACAAGATTTTATTAATACATCTGTTTATTTCCTAGTAATTGAGTCAAATAAACAGTGTATCTAACCTCATCCTTTTATTTGTTAAGTCAGTAGTTATGTCAAATAAATAAGTATACTAAAGAACAGTATTGTGGAATGTCAGTGTAAAACGTACCTCGTATATTATCCTTTTAAGATGCAGCATTTGGATTGTTGTGCGTCTACTTATTAACTTACTGAAAATAGTTTGCTCCGTTTGTATGTGCTTAAATCTGAAATAAAGATGTCACACACTATAATAAACTGACAGATACCAGGCATTTACTTACTGATGAAATAAACCAAAGGGCCAATAATATAGCTGTGCTGATTGGTTTAATCCATTTATAACCTACTCTGATAAAGGAAAATGGGTTACCACGTTTAATTCGATAACACAATTTGATAATAACACAATTAATACAATACTCTGATTAAGAATCTACCATGGTGATCACCTTAATCCCGCTAAAGTCATACTTAAAGTAAACAAAATATAATAATAATTAAGACAATAAATCAGGGGTGTCCAAACTCAGTCCTGGAGGGCCGGTGTCCTGGAGAGTTTAGCTCCAACTTGCTTCAACACACCTGCCAGGAAGTTTCTAGTATATATAGTAAGAGCTTGATTAGCTGGTTCAGGTGTGTTTGATTAGTGTTGGAACTAAACTCTCCAGGACACCGGCCCTCCAGGACCGAGTGTGGACACCCCTGCATTAATTGAAGTGTACACACTTTGAACATTAGGACTTTTCATCACATTTTGTAACAGGATACTGTTATATGCCATGTTCCCTATCGTGATTTTTGTTACCTGTGCCACACCCTGTAATTTGTTTAGCATGGTTTGTGCTTGTCTACGCCACCTCGTTATCTTGTTAGCCACTGTATAAATAACCCTTTGGTTCAGTCCTGTCTTGCGGGTGGCACAATGTTTTCAGCACAAGTATTATTCTTGGTTTAATTTTGAAGACCGCCAATCAGAAATCATTCCCAATATTCAGGCCTGTATTTATTTTGAATGTATTTGATTGCCATAAAGGTGTCAGAAAGTTTAACCTGTTGCTACAAAATCAATCAGCTGCAGCTGACGTTATTGTTGGGCAGTTAATCTAACATAAACAAACCAATTCTATAAATAAAATAACTTAAAGGCTGATGGCTTTTCATTTGCATGTTGTTGTTTTTTACTATTTTTATCTTCTGTAGGTTATGGTTAATATATTGTTATTCTAACAGTTCAATAACATTTATTTGACTTTTGAAAATCACTAGGTGACCCCTTGTCATTTTACTGTGACTCCCACTTTGGGAACCACTGCTGTAGGCAATAAAAAAATAAAAAAATGTTTTAGGGGACTAATAATATTGAACTTTATTATATAATACATTGAGCTTTTATTCTAGCCAAAATAAAACAAATTAGACAGAAAATATTATATATATAGGAAATACTGTGAAAAAAAATCAGTGATCTGTTAAACATAATTTGGGTAATATTTGAAAAAGAAAAAGAAAAGTCACAGGAGGGCGAATAATTTTGACTTTAACTGTTCGTTATATGTCTGGTTTGATCATGTGATTGCTTAATCATCACATGACACATTAAATAAAGATGGCTCCCAGTTCCAACTTGGCAGTAACAATGGTCAGCATCTGCCCCTATTCTGCCTATAATCGCCAATACCACTTTCATCTTGCTTGTGCCTTTTGATTGTGCAGACTTTTTTCAGTCACTTTATTACATGTAAATTCTCACAGCTCACAGGTTCCAATGAAATCCAAATATGGGCCGGTGATCTGGCTGTGTTTGCGGGCCAGACTGTCGCCCGGGGGAGGTTTTGCTGGGAGAGATATGATATAGTAACCCAGTCTCTTTTCACAGCACAGCTCGCTGGCCAGATTAATTGGGAAGATAGGCATATGCGCTCGCTCATCGGTCTGATTGTGCGATGCTTTGAGAGAGCTGATCGTGGCTTTGGTAAATGAACACGCTGAATGACGTCTTGTTGGAGCATAATGACTCCTGTTCCCTCCACAAACTCACATCACGTTTCTCCTCTGAGAAATCGCACATGTGTCGCACAGGGAACATGTGTCTTTCCTTACGCTTGCATTACAGGTGTCGTAAAGTTTCTGAATAAAATGAGTAAATGAATATGTATGTTTAGACTCATTTTCTTATTTTACCCATGCATGTTCAGTTAATGTTATTAAAATATTGTTAAATATACATAAAAATGCAATACACAATTCAAAAATATAATGAAAAGATCTTTTTTTTTTGCTAAAGACACGTTTCTCATTTTACCTAAAAACTAAAATAAAAGAAAAATAATAATTCACATAGAAACACCTAAAACTACTAAAAGTTACAAGAAACTAAATGGCCAACAAATAAATGACAAATGTAATTTAAAATACTTCAAATTATTGATAATATAGGCAAATATTGATAGTTTACATGATAGTCTGTAGTAGTATTTTAATACTGATTTTCAATAACAAAAAATATGTACAGAATGCATGCATAAATGCCTGTTTATATAAAACAATTACAAAAACTACAAAATCTGAGTTTAAAACCTTCAGGTTTTCAAATTTGTTAAG
>CAIGQQ010037820.1:739124-801497 GCA_903798035.1 Danio albolineatus | reverse complement strand
AATATCTTTTTTTGAACCATTGACTTCCATAGTGGATCGTCATGGTGGCGCAGTGTGTAGCACGATCGCCTCACAACAAGAAGGTTGTTGACTCGAGCCTCGGCTGGGTTAGTTGGCATTTCTGTGTGCAATTTGCATGTTCTCACCGTGTTCGCCTGGGTTTCCTATAGACATGCGCTATAGGCGAATTGAATAAGCTAAATTGTCCATGGTGTATGTGTGTGAGTGAGAGTGTGTGGGTGCTTCCCAGTGTTGGGTTGCAGCTGTAAGGGCATCCACAGCGTAGAACTTAAGCTGGATAAGTTGGTGGTTTATTTTGCTGTGGGGACACCTGATTATTAAAGGGACTTAGCTGAAAAGAAAATGAATGAATAATTGACTTCCATAGTAGGATAAACCACAAATATTTTTTAAGGTCAATGGTTGAAGGTTGCTAATGTTCTTCAAAATATCTTCTTATAGTTTGACAGCAAAAAAACAAGTCAAAGTCACTGTAAGGCAAGTTATTTCACTCGGCGGCCATCTTTTGAAATGCGTCTCGGGCAGTGTGTTCGGGCATTCTGTTTGAATGGGGAAACATCAAATTCTCCAAAATTGCATGTCAAGCTTACGATTAAATCTCAGTCACCAATAAAATTAAGCAACAACTGTGTCTTTAGTTTAATTTCGAAACCTTCTAATCACACAAAATCTGCAGGAACTCATGGCTGGTCCGAGCCCCTCCCCTGGAGATTTGTCAGTGTATAGCGTTCGCTGATTGGCTCAAATTCTGTACTAGAAGTCAGAGCTTTATTTTCCATGTTGGCATTAAACTTTTCTCCATTCAAAACTATACAAGTGACACATCTTGTGGATTGAATGGATATATTGTGTGGATATATTCTATATCTCTTTAAGAACGCTGACTCAGTTAAAGTGTACTCTTTATTTCAGTCTGGTTTAATGCAGTTTGTTAGTCTTCTCCTGCAGTGGAGCATCATGTCCTCCAGTCCACATCTACAGCAGGGCTTTACTCTCGTCGGCTCCCGAAGGTCACCTGTGCTCTCAAGGCTGTTTAGGAAGGTCAGCCTATAATGAGCTGCAACTACTTTATTTGCCACGCGGAAGCTTGGAGGGATTAATTGTCCCCGCTCTGTCTCATCTGCCATCGGAGGCCCCTTTGTCAAAATGATCCATGGCTCTCGTCCCTCAGGCCCCCACTTTCATTATTAAGGTGCTCTCCGATCGATCTGACCATTTTTAACATTGTGCCCTGTAACTTTTATCAATCCTTATTATCTAATGTCCAATACGGCTCCTATCTGCACCGCTCGAGAAGCTTATGCATTTTTAATTTGGCCTGATTGTTGCATTAACAGCTGAATATGCAGATGGTCTCCTTCTCTCAGGCGTGGACCAATAGTAAGTGAAAGTTTTAAATTAAAAGGCCAAAGAAATCAATAGAGGGGGCGTTCGAGTGAGCCAGAGGTTCTGTTTAGACAGACACTGTAGGTGAGTAGGGTAAAAAAGTAACTAATAGTTATCACTACACTTGCAAAAGAAAGTTTTGCCACTTTTTTAAAATGTAAATATGCAATTGAAGCTTTTTAATGAAATATGTTCAATTTATAGCCCAGCAATCTAAAGTCAGGTTCAAAATTGCTTCATTTTCAACAAAGAAAATCTTGGGAATTTCCTGACCATAATTCAGCAAAATAATGCTGCAAACAGTCAAGAAAAAAATTATATTTGTGCTATAAATTGTGCATATTTCATTGAAAACTTGACTGGCATACTGTCATATATACATGTATAATATTCATATTCATAACTAACATTCGTTTGCATATTTACACACAAATATACATTTACTGGCTACTTTATTAGGTACACCTTTCCAATTGCTCGTTGGCGCAAATTTCTAATCAGCCAAACACATGGCAGCAACTCAGTGCATTTAGGCATGGAGTCTTGGTCAGGAAGATCTGCTGCATTTCAAACTGAACATCTTTGAACGTGGCATGGTTGTTGGTCCCAGACGGGTTGTTCTGAGTATTTCAGAAACTGCTGATCTACTGGGATTTTCACACACAACCATCTCTAGGGTTTACAGAGAATGGTCTGAAACAGAGAATTTATCCAGTGAGCGGCAGTTCTGTGGGTGCAAATGGCTTGTTGATGCCAGAGGTCAGAGGAGAATGGCCAGACTGGTTCCAGCTGATAGAAAGGCAACAGTAACTCAAATAACCACTCGTTTCAACCGGGGTATGCAGAAGAGCATCTCTGAACACACAACACATCCAACCTTGAGGCGAATGGGCTACAGCAGCAGAAGACCACACCAGGTGCCACTCCTGTCAGCTAAGAACAGGAAACTGAGGCTACAATTCGCACAAGCTCATCAAAATTGGACAATAGAAGATTGGAAAAACTTTGCCTGATATGATGAATCTTGATTTTTGCTGCAACATTTTGAGGGTACGGTCAGAATTTGTCATCAACAACATGAAAGCTTGGATCCATCCTGCCTTTTATCAACAGTTCAGGCTGTAATGTTAAGGTGTAATGGTGTGGGGGTTATTTTCTTGGCACACTTTGGGCCCATTAGTACAGTACCAATTGAGCATCGTGTCAATGCCATAATCTACAGTGCCTAAGTATTGTTGTTGACCATGTCCATCCCGTTATGAACACAGTGTACCCATCTTCCGATGGCTACGTCCAGCAGGATAATGCGTCATCTCATAAAGCACAAATCATCTCTGGTTTCTTAAACATGACAATGAGTTCACTGAACTCAAATGGCCTCCACAGTCCCCAGAACTCAACCCAATAGAGCACCTTTGGGATGTGGTGGGACGAGATATTTGCACCATGGATGTGTAGCCGACAAATCTGCAGCAACTGTGTGATGCTGGACCAAAATCTCTGAGGAATATTTCCAGTACCTCATTGAATCTCTGCCATGAAGGATTAAGGCAGTTCTGAAGGCAAAAGGGGCGTCAACCTGTTACTATTCAGATAAATTGATAAAGCATGACAAAAGAAGCACTTTTAAATTGCATTTTGAAGATTTTTGGGGAAAAAAAGAAAATCACTTTATGAAAAACCTCAAAACCTCAAAAATGACATATACCTATAATTCTTTTTTTGTTTTTTCTGGCCTAACTCAAGATCTGTTTGGTTCTGTAGATATGCACCCACAAAAGACCCCCTGGCTGTTGCTTGGAAAAATCAAAAATCAAACACTTGAGGGGTTTAAAAGTTAAGTTTTTTAAGACTGCATCAGACAGTTGTCCGACTTTTTTTTTTTTAAGAGAGAGAAGGATGCATCACGCAGAGCCGCACTGTCAGAAAATATTTTATGGGCAAACAGCACGAGAAGCGCTAATTTAAAGCTTGAATCCCTCTCATCGTGACACAACAAAGAGGGAGGTTGACAAACAGCTGGCAAGTGGGCAATTACTAGTGACAGAATACATTTTGAAGCTGCATTAGGCAAATTCATTTGACAGTTGCTCAATACGATTCTATAACATGACTGGATTATATGCTGAAAGCTCCAGCAGATGCTGCAAAGTGCATGAAAGTATTTTTAATAATGCATCTGTGAATCGAGTGCGGCGAGTGGAATTGGCGGAGCAGCGCCTCAGGATCTGAGCTTTCATCAGGACAATTGGAGAAATGACTCAGTTCCTTTGTAGCAATAGGTCATTTTCTTAGATCAGAAACTTCTCATAGCTAATACATGTGAAAAAGCTTTAGGAAGCGCATTAGTGCAATTCTTATACTCTCCATTAAAGTTCTGCTGTTTTAATCATCGTTTTATTTTCAGGGTTGTCATGTCACTTACTTTAATGTTTGTTTTGTCTCATTTGAAAAATGTGACCAAAAAAAAGAAAAGAAAACTACTTAGTGTTTTCTATAAATTTACTAGGTTAGTGGTTTTATTTCTTAACATAATACATTGCAAGCAAAATCGCAACTAAACTTGACTGCCTGTAAAAATAATACATTTTTATTTCATGAAAACTTTTGGGGCATTTTGATGATAATTCTCTCCATTTTTGAGAGGGAAAAAATTAAGTTTCAAGCCTCATGAGCATTTTTTTAATTGCTCAGCTTAAAGCAAACAATTTGCTAAAAAATGCTTTATTTCTCCCACATATTATTTAAAAAAGGTTTATCTTTACTAATTGTACAGCTTATTTAATAAATATGTGGTTAATTCGTTTATATAAAAAAAATTATAATTATATTCATAAAGGCTACATGTTTATTCATTCATTCATTTATATATAACTACTTACACATAATAAAATATAGAATTAATTCACAAAAATATAGTTATGTTAAATTAAGTATAAATGAATACACATAGTTATTGATTCATACAAATATATTTCATAGTTAAAATCTAGAAATGTACTTGTTTATAGTATAAACTGAATATAAAGTATAAATAAATAAATAAATAAATAAATAAACACATTTACTCATATACATATACACATTTTATTTATTTATTAAAATATGTTGTGTTATTTTTTTATAAGCAGGTATTTAACAGGGACGATACAGTATTGCATTGCTACAGTTTAAATCAGCTAATATAAACTTTACATATAGGCTTTTAGCCAAAGGCTAATTTGCAGCCGTAGACCCTGGTTAGGCTTTTTATACACTAAAATAGTACAAATATCTTTATAACATACATATAAAAATACATTACCAATACAACATATTGTTACATAAAAAAAAAAGAAACTGCGCGACAGTCAGTGTTCACAAACCTGATTTATGCTGAACCACCTTTTGTGTAAATCTGTTTGCCTTTTAGTTCAATAGTTAGGCTGTTCCAAAGCAATGAACCTTCAACTGGAAATGTCTATTGTGGAAATTTAGTGAGTAACACGTTATTGAAGGGGGTCTTGACAAGACTGTAGCTTAAATATGTCATTTTAAATGCGATATTGTCATTGTTTGAGATGTCTTTGTCATGACAACTCGATATGTCAACATAAATTGTCATAAATCTGTCATAAACATGATTGTCAAGAAGCCATTAATATTGTGTCATGAATTTTATAACAGCATTATTAATGTTTTTCTTGAACTCGAATACAGTAGAACAAATTGAATTTGTCATTAAAATATCATTCTATATTATTGACGCTGTTAATAAATTATTACATTTTTTTAATGACAAATTCAGTTTGCTCCACTTAAAAAAAGTGCTTAGAAAAATAGTCATGACACCATTATAATGGCCTTATGACAGTCATGTTTATGATTCCTTGCTCCCTTGAAGAAAAATCATGCTCTCTTGACTGACTACTTAATGCATGTGATGACAAAGTGCTTTTTTTGGTTATGCCAAGAGGTCATAACAAAGACATTTCAAACTATGTCATCTTTGCATTTAAAAATCACATAACTGAGCGTAGACACTTAACGACAGTTGTCATAAGCATGCATAATATCTCCATATTCATGATGTGTCATGTAATGATTATAAGGATGTCAAGTAAAGCATTACCACATTATGTATTTGAACAAAATTGATTTTAAATTGCATTTCATTTATTTGTTTTTAGCGTAATAGGCAATAAATATTTAGTTGAGAAATAAATCTTGAGGGGACACATGGGCATAGTTTAAAGGAACATATTTGAACTTAGGTTTTTAATTATTATTATTGTCTAACACTTGCATGTATCATGTGATTTTTAGATTTAAAGGTGCCAATGAAATAATACAATATGCTGACTGTTACAATATGCTCACGTACAAACCTGAAAGCAGTGTGAGTTACTCAGCTAAACACCTGAGCATTCTCTCTCTGTCTCCCCCTCTCTCTCTCTCTCCCTCTTTCTCACTTTCACAAACACAGAAGCTCAAAATGAGGCTCATTTGCGAAGAGATCCAAGACTGAATTGGCCGGCAACACATTTCTAATTATCACTGCAGCTCCGGACTGATTACTCACTCAGTCTCCTGCTGAAGTCAATGTGTGTGGCTGAAAAATAGATGAGATCTTTGTCACTCAAATCACTATATGTTTTTAAGTGCTCTGGATGGCTCCGTCATGCATTATGAAGCGTAGTAGAGGGACCAAGGGAGCATTAACTACTTTCTTGGCTTTCCCGTTGCTTTTATGCCTCTTTAAGTGTCACGTTTTCAGGGACAGCATGAGAGACACATGGCATTGGCTGTTTTAATATAGATTCACGTTTAAAGTAAAGTTTAGACCTAATTAATCTGAGCGATACCACATGCTTCAAGACTCATTGTTCGCGAGCTGATGCAGCTTTAATTCCACCCATCTGTGCTGCTGAGGAGGAGCTTTTGCTGGAGTTTAACAGATTAGGCTAGTCAGCTTCACTTTGATTTTAGCTGCTGTTTTCTTAGATTGCAGATGTGCAGTCATTGTGTAAAAGGCACAGGGATCAAATCAAAAGAGTGGTATTTCACACTGGCCTGAGCTACAGTGATAATAATGGAAAATGTTTTCCCAGAAAGGCTTGAAGTTGCGGCAAGCTAGACTAAAGTTTAATCCTCGAATATTGTGATAGATCTTTTAGCAGACACAATGGTAACCTTAAAATCTGTTAAATTGGAAATATGTAAAAAAAAGAAGACGCGATCCTTTGCTTGAGATTTCCACAGTCGCTGTAATTGTCTCCAAATATGAACATATAAGTATTTCTGACCTGTAAATGAGTGCCGTAAGAGGATTGTAATCATGTGTCAACAGTTTCTAGTTTCCATCGCTAGTCTTATCGCAGAGCATAGCCTGTATTTGAAGCCAAAAGATGTAATTCCTTAAGTGTTAATTTAAAAGCATTGTTAACTTCCTGACTGCAAGTGTTGTCTGGGATTAGTGTCCAAGCACCCAGTGGACCCTCATTATGTGGTTTTTGTGCGCGTGCGTGTGTGTGTGTGTAGTGTATTTGATTTCCCTTAGGGCCACTAGCAGAGGCTCCGGTACAGTTAGAAAGACTTGGCAGGTTCCTATCTGCTCAGGGTCATCCATTATTGAAGGCGTGATGGGGAATAAGTCAGACTTCATGGGCAATGAGAGCGCTGTCCTGTGCCTGGAGCTTGTCGAGTTGTTCTAATAGTCAGACAGGTGAGTTAGCAAAGAAACTACAACAGTGTAATCAGTCGCATACTTTTTGTAGCACTTTCAGACTTATGGTCTGGCATAGTTTCTTAGTTTTTATGGTCTCGAACAAAAAAGAAAATAATATATTAACGGAACAGATATGGCTAGGAACTATACTCTCATTCTGGTGTTTTAATCAAGGAATTTGCTTCTGTACTATGACTGCATACGCAATGATATTATGCTAAGTGAAGAAGAGTCAAGAGTTACACAGGAAAATGATCAAAACTCCCCTTTAATTTAATTTTTGCGAAATGCTAATGGTCTAATCCAATTTAATTACTTATGCTAGGCTAAGCTAAAAGTGCTCCACTTAGACCTGGAGATCAGCAGAATGGGTTTAAAAATGGTAAAACTTAACTGTTTAACTTTAGGTTACTTGTTAAATGAATTTCCAAAAAAGCGCAGTGTTCCTTTGAGAACTGGTTCACTTACTATAACATTCATATTGTCAGTTTAACCCAAAAAGTTTTGCACCTGACTAGTTTTTTACCTGTTTATCTCTAAAGCTGTTTTGACACAATTTGTGTTGTGTAAAGCGCTTTAGAAATAATGGTTTTTTTCTGACCTCGCTGTTTTTCGTTGTATAGACAATGTTTCAAAATATATCCTTATTTTACTCATTTAGATCATATATTACAAAAAAATCCAGGCTGTCATGGACTTTCAGACCATATACTTTTTAGAGGAACCTTTTTTGGTTTGCCAAGTAACCCTTGATTGAAAGAAAGAAAGAAAGAAAGAAAGAAAGAAAGAAAGAAAGAAAGAAAGAAAGAAAGAAAGAAAGAAAGAAAGAAAGAGAAAGTAAGTAAGTAAGTAAGTAAGTAAAAAGGTAAGTAAGTAAGTAAGTAAGTAAGTAAGTAAGTAAGTAAGTAAGTAAGTAAGTAAGTAAGTAAGTAAGTAAGTAAGTAAGTAAGTAAGTAAGTAAGTAAGTAAGTAAGTAAAGTAAAGTAAAGTAAAGTAAAGTAAAGTAAAGTAAAGTAAAGTAAAGTAAGTAAGTAAGTAATTGAACCAACAATGCCAAAAAAGAACATTTATTTTTAAAGATGCAATATGTAAGTTTGACACCCAGTGGTTGAGCTACAGTAGGTCTTGTTCGCCTGGTTCAAAACACATGCATGTGCATGTTGCCAGATTGATGACACCAACAAAAGAGTGCCTACTGTAACTATCCTAAAGGCTGGATATTTTAAGTCGTGTTCTACATAAAAGCAAAAGCACGTGATAGAAGGATTATTTTTCATGTTAAAAGGAGTTTTTGTCCTAACAACACCCTAAATTTATCTTTTTCAAACGGCTTATGTTTCTTGCAGCTAAACAACAGGATTTACCTCAGGTACGCCTCATGTGCTTTATTCAGTGTTAAACGCAAAAAATTTGAGTTCAAATGCCATTTTACTAGACATTTATTGCCATTCTACTGAGAGCAGCAGCAGATAGTTCACCTCAGATCTTAAAAATAAACAGTTTGAAATGGAACTTTATGCAAGCCAACACATCTCAGTGATTAAGCATGTACTGTACATTTAATAATGTTAAAGAGGTTTAATATGTATTAATTAGGTTATAAACCTTACCATTTTGTTGGAATGCAGTTAAGAGCACTATTCTGTGCTTTGGCTGTATTTACATTTCTGTCATTTTTTTGTCAGCCAAATCGCTTATCACTGCAAATCTCCTCGCATAGCATATTGTTAGGACACAAGCTTATAATGTAACCTGCTCACCTAATGTTTATGTTTGTAATATTTATATTATTGGCTAATTAAAAACCTAATCTGAAACTCATTTCAGAGTCTGCTACTGTCCACCGGAGGTCGCATTCTGGTCGCGGATGAAATATAATTGGTTAAAGTGGCAGTGGGCAGGTTAAAAGAACCAAAACAAAGACAGCCGTTC
Source organism: Danio albolineatus (assembly GCA_903798035.1). Taxonomy (NCBI): domain Eukaryota; kingdom Metazoa; phylum Chordata; class Actinopteri; order Cypriniformes; family Danionidae; genus Danio; species Danio albolineatus. Next base: position 792,451 of record CAIGQQ010037820.1, on the reverse strand, counting down.
CAGCACATAAAGCACATTTTCAAAGCAGAATATCTGACTTTAGTGTTGTTTTTCAGATAAACAAGAATGATCACCTAGCATGTTTCTTAAATATTTGCAAACATATTATGCTTTTTGTATGCTTTAGAAGAGTCAAAAACTTACATACAGCATCTTTAAGAGTAAAATCAGAATTAAAAATTGCCACATCACTAGTATCATTTCACTTTTAGAATGTGTGAAACGTTTAATCATTAAAGAGTTAGTTAACCCAAAAATGAAAAAAATACATCATCATTTAATCTTCTTTTGAGCTCCACAGAAGAAAGTACGTCTCACAGGTCTGGGATGACAGGAGGGTGAGTAAATGATGACAGAATTTTCATTTTCAGGTGAACTCTTTCTCCCTTTAAAAAAAAAAAAGAATTGGGTTTGAGTGCGGTGTGAAAAGCCCAAGAGGGATTTAGTTCTGGAAATGAGGAATTCAACGCTGTATAACATAATAAAAATGCTTTCTAAACTTTGAGTGATGGGTTGATAAAACAGGCCATGTCTACAATATCTCATTAACAGTGTTTTTCAACCTTTGATTCATACTGGAGGTCATCAGCTGATAAGGATATCCATAGTGGCCACAAACCTGTAGTTTTACCACTTACCTAATGGCTATTTACCACCGTAACGTCAGATGGGACTGTATACATGAGAGACTTTGGATTAGTTAGATAAATTCTTCCATGTGCCATTTAGCCGAGTCCTGTCAGTGTCAGCCTGTCACTCACAGCCAGATCTGACTCATCGGTGAGACTGTTGTGACAGCAGCTGTCTTACGTGGTCTTCTATCTCTTTGCCTTCTAAGCCCACATTGGGTCTAAACGTCAAGATCCCGTTAAGGGTGCCTTCATCAGACATCAGAATCATTGGCACGCTCTCGCTCTCCTACTTTCCTTTCTCCTCCCCCGCAGACGCACCTCAGGTTGGCGGAAGCCTCCGTCGTTTCCTTTGTAGTGCACATCTGTTCAGCATTAAGTGACACAGCTGATTAGCCTCACTCAGGTCTTAATAAGACAAGCTCAGCTCCTCGCCAAACCGAAATCGGTGTTCTCAGGCTTGTCCCCGAGCCACTTCCCATCACGAAAATCCTGACTCAGATTAATACGTCGTCCATATTCCGGAGGTCTCATTACTAGGAATGAATGTTACACGGCCTTGTCACCTGGGCAGCAGAGTGTATTTGTTTCATTGCTGTTATTGTTTGTTTTTTCTCTGCGTGTCGGCTTCAGCAGTTTTGTAGGTAATGATTATGTGTTTATGACATCTTCCCCCTCCAGGTGTGTCAGAGGCGATTCACCGACGCTCGTTTGCTTGCTGCGTGACTTCTATGCGATCTGATTGGACTGACACGGAGGCTTCACACCAGAAATGGCTCCCAGACTATTTGAAATATATGCCAAGACACCGCAAGCATTTGTTATTACACCGTCCTTCCAGTTCAAATCCGTATACGGGTTGTCTGTTCGAGTGCATCATACATTATGAATGTAGTCAGACACAAATAGCGTGGTTTTGGTCATAGCGTGATTTATATAGAGCAGTTCACTGTTGTTATTATTCCCCTTCACCACAGCTATGGCCACATTTGCCTAATTGCACCAGGTGTTCGTGTGTATGTGTGCAGGAAGAACAAAGCCGAACAGGCAGCGCTACGCGTCTGTGTTTCTAAGTTTGACCGTGAATGCTGAAGCGTGTGGGTGTACGCTCACTCCCGACTCTCTTTCACATCGTAGCAGCAAGGGGTCGAACTTCTTTCCACTATCTGCCATTGTCTCCACGCTACCCCCCTCCTCGTTCATGCCCCAACTTTGTGATCTGTGTGTCCCAGCCCACCTGTTCAGTGCTCATTACTGTCAGCAGCACGGTTAATAAATATCCAGGTGGAGAGATCTTCCCATCGGCCCTGCTTCATCTCCATAAGTCTCCCTCTACCCACACGCACACACACTGTGGACGAGCCTGACAGCGTTCATGATTACACTGTAAGTACGGCCGTTTTTCAACCCATGCCCAAACCCTGACACTGCACTCCGTCTTGCATACACACATAGGATAGTATTGAACTTACAAAGGCCGGGAATATGTAATGCGAGTTTGAGTTTGAAAGCTAATGTGTGAAAGGCTGATTCTTTGACTTGACGTTTTACTGTGCTAGCAGGAGGCATGTTGCATTCAGTAGAGAAACCAGTTTCATTGCACGGTTGAGAATATTTCATTCACCATCTCATGGACTTCACAAAATGTCTTGGTAATTTTTTCAGACATAACCAAATTCTAGCAAAACGTGGAGCTTTTTTGCAGAGATTAGGAGTTTTGTGTCTTGCTCTAGCCACCTTATTTATTGGTATTGCAGTTGAAAGCAAGTGCTGTCCGTTTACTTCCTCTACCTACAACACCTGATGGTACTGTGAATTGAACCTGCAACCTTTCGGTTACGAGTCTAACTCACTAATCTTTAATCTACAATTGCCTAAAGCTGTGATGGTCAACATTTTAGGTTCATGAGTGGTAGCCTAATTCTGTATCAAAGTGTTTATCAAACAAAAAAGCCCTTAAAGAGCACCTATTATCCATTTTTACAAGATGCAAAATAAACCTTTGGTCTCCAGAATGTGTCTGTGAGGTTTCCGCTCAAAATTCCCATCAGATCATATAATATTACCCTGCTGAGAATGGTAACTTTTGGGTCAGAGCTGATTTGCACCTGTGCCTTTAAATGCAAATGAGCTGGTTCTCACAACCCCGTAATGGAAGTTGAGCAAGGTGTTTGGTCGTGTCTACCCAGCGACTACATCAGATGCATACAGTAGTATGTCTATAGCATCAGGACACAGCAATGACAGACAAGTACTGATGAAGCAGTGACTCATGCAAATGCAAAGTTTAAGACAACATCGGGAAGTTTCCTAATGGTTATTTAATGTCATTTATAATTATTTGATGTAGCCTTTTTTGCGAGGATGAATGAGCCACACACAAACTGTCAGGGTTTTAGTTGGGGAAAGGACGAGGACCCCATAGCAGAGCAAAATAAGGGTTTTTACTTATAATAAAATAGAATAAAAAGGCAAAATAAACAACCGTGAGGGGGAAACATTAATAAAACAAATAAACAAGCAAGCAAACAAACAAACAAACTTCACTGGGCAGGCGGGTAGGGAACTGGACTGGAGAACAAGACATGGGGTATCAATGACGACGAACTGGCACAGGACAGCAGACATGAGGAGAATATAAGCAGAAATAATTAACATATAAACAGGTGAACATGATAAACTAATAGTGGGTTAACAAGGAGGGTGGGACTAGACCAGGGTTGTCCAAACTCGGTTCTGGAGGGCCAGTGTCCTGCAGATTTTAGCTCCAACTTGCCTCAACACAACTGCAACGATGGTTCTAGAAAGCCTAGTAAGAGCTTGACTAGATAGCCCAGGTGTGTCTGATTGAGGTTGGAACTTTGCAGGACACTGGCCCTCCAGGACCAAGTGTGGACACCCCTGGACTAGACAATAGACAGATGAGCACATGACACACACCACAAGCCATGTGCTCACATAAAACAAGACTAGAACACACAGCCAATGAGATACCTCATTAACCGCGTGTTCGTATGACAGCATAAAAAAGCACGCAGTGTATGTAAACATACACCACATGTTAAACACAACAACAGAGGACTGAACGCAAGACACAAATACACGATGAATGAAAACACTCACCGTACACTCACACACGCAGCGTGCATGTTTTATCCCAGCGCCAACCGAAACCAACTAGACTGAGATGCTGGGAATAAACCCCACGCTGCAGACAGACGAACACAAACACCAGGATGAGAGCGCGCAATCGTAAACACCCAGACCTCACGTGCCCGTATCAAGCGGGAGCGCACACGGTCCAATCCTGCTCACAATTGGCACTCATACAGAGACACAATGACACAACACACAGGACTAGACAGAGCCAGTGTCTGGACTCTGACACCAAAACAATAATTTACATGACTGAAGCGGCAGAACCCTGACACAAACACTGCTACAAAGTTCACTATTAATAAACACACAGACACACATACAAGTGTAGCTACTGTACATTTAACCGGTTGAGCTGTTTTTGTACATCTACTCGTGTACTCTGCAGGACAGTGGCCTTCCAGGAGCAGGACAGATCATCCCTGATTTAGAGCATTTACTGTTTTTGCCTTTGTGTTCATAGGTCAGGTAGATGTAGGACAGGAACAACTAAAAAACTATAGAGACATCGGGCAAAAACCCTGATGATAATATTAATAATTATCACTAAAACTTTAACTTGGGTCTCCCAAAGCACTGTTGTATCATATGTACAGTAGTACCCACAATGGTACTGACTACAATACATAAGAATATTAAATAAAACAACTTTGACAGTAACAAGAATGAGAACGTCTAGTCTGAGTAAATGTGCAGTATTCAAATATATAACAATCTTTGGAATATATTGTTAATAAGAGGGATATTTAATCATGCATGTTGGCTAGATGAAGAAGCGGTCAGCTTTCCTTCGTACTCTAAACTCCACTAGGCCCTGACTGCAGCCTGTAAAGGCTGTGGAAACGACAGCAAGTACACAGACACTTGATTCTGAAGAAGCAATCAGACTCTAAGGCATTTAATGCACTGCCTTGAGTCTGAGCCACAGCAATTGGGTTTGATAGCCGTGTCATTATGAGAGGAGGGCGTCTGGAGGTCTTCAGGAGTCAGGGATTACAGAGGGGAGCGGGTGTGAGTGTGCGTGTCACTCCAAGCCTTCTCAGCAAAACTCCCACCTTTCCACTGATTCCCTCTTTGTCAAGAGTCTGGGCTGGAGAGCACCACTTGACCAGGCAATAGTGTCTGTGCAGAGAGCACCAAAGACACTCAGGGATTCATGCAAAAAGTTAGGATTCATTGACATTGAGAATTTGTTTGTTTAGAAAATGTAGATTGTGGTGTCTTGATTAAACTGAAGATGTTAGCTCAAGTGTCCATGTTTATGACAATGGACCGTACCATTTGACCAAAGCTCCAAACAACCTACAGTAGTAGCATAAGTGAAGCTATATATGTGATGCAGCTAAATCATGACAGGTGCCTGGGTAAAAGTGTCATCATCAGTGTAGAGATGTGGAGAGAAGCCCAGGCTTTTCACTTTGATTGGGCAAACTGTATGGCACCCGTCATTTGCCACTACTTCCCTTTGATTAGCAGCTCCATGAAAATGTATGCCCAGCTCTCAAAGAAAACCGGGGGAGTCGCTACCTGTCAGGAAATTCACAAACAAGTCTACAGTATGTAAAGCTGGGCACGCCGCATACATTAAACTCTAATCCACCTAGCCGTTTCATTGTGGGACCGAGTTGCTAAATCCCCCCTGACTCCCCCTTCCCAGAGCTCTTCTCACATCTGATGCACGCATCCCAGGACGACAGAAAAGGAGGTGCAGAACCAGCCCCCCAAACCACAATCACGGAGAGAGTGCACTGCAAAGCGCACTACAAAGGCATCCCAGCAGATGCTGTGAATACCAAAAAAGCCCCTCTCGCTCTCCTTTGTGGAGCGCAAACACTATATGAATTAATCAGGGCGCAGGTAGATAAATAAATAATGTATATAAGGAGCTAATTAAACATGTTTATTCCTGTTATCATATGCTGCCCCCATTTCCCCCCTTTCTCAAAGCCATGAATCTTTAAGTGCTTGTTAAATTGGTCTCAGGGGCCAGTGCGGTGGCAGAGGGGCGGTCAGCACCTGTCTCCGCTGAAGGCAGGTGCGTGACCAACGGCCCATGATCCTCCACAGTGCCGAGCTCCGTGAGGGGAGAAGGGAGGAGGCAGGCATCATGCTGGGAGGTTAGCGTCCAGACGAGGAGCGGCTGACAGGGCCGGCCATCACAGCCCCGGCTCAGCTTTGATTAATGAGGGCATTTGAAAGACAATTAGCGGGAGCAGATTTACTTTCAACCGCCTTATCAATCAGAGCCCTTTAATTCAAAGTAGAGCACCCCCTGTCACAAAACGGGTGTATCAGCACCGAGCCTCCAATGCGCAGACAGCTAAACAGAGCCAGCGGGGGTGAGGAGAAGGAGGGCATCGGAGCTTCGTAAACAAAGCAAACTTTCAGGCCTTACAGTCAAGGTTCTCTTGTATAACTTTGACTGTAAGTTTTTCAAACGGCCTCAGTGGCTTTGGCTACACGAGAGCCCGAGATTTATTGATCAATGCAATGAAAATACTGTCTTATTAAAGCAGACCATATTTCACCGCATGCATAAAGACGGGAATTCTGATGTGAATGTGTAAATTGTACCATCTGTGGGTAGATTTAATAAAATACAGCCATGCTGACATTTAACAAGGTTTTAAGCCTCCTAATTATTAAGTAATGATCTCAAATTGCAGGCATAAATCATGTTGGTGGGTGTTACGCCGAGGACTTTGTACAGTGTTCGCACATATGGAGCCCACTGCTGCACAGGAATTTTGCATTTGCAAGTTCTGTAAGAAACAGATCTGCGTAGAATTTAATTATAAATGCCTTTTAAATTCTGGTTCAGGTGCTGAATAGAAATTCAAGAAGCAAACAAGTGGGTAACACGTTACTTGAAGAGGCTTTCATAAGACTGTCACAGCACCTTTGTAATCACAGGTCATGAACATAAATGAGATGTTATGCATGCTTATGACAACTGCTTAAGTGTCATCCATACAGTCTGTCATTTTAAATGCGAAGATGACATTATTTGAGATTTCTTTGTTATGACTTGATATGAACATCTAAATATCCTGTCTTTGACTTTGTCGTGATAAATTTACATTATAAACATGTCATAAGCATGATTGTCATGATGCCATTATAACTGCATCATCAATATTTTTCTGATCACTTTTTCAGTAGAACAAAATTAATTTGTCATTAACATTTCTCAGTAAAAGTGTCATTATTATATAATTATTATTAATATTACATTATATAATTAAATAATTTACAACAGCATCATTAATATTGAATCACATTTTAAGGTCAAATTCAATTTATACCACTGTACAGTAGGTGAAAGAAAGCGTATTATTAACATTCGTAGAATATTATTGAAGCGGCACAGTGGCTCATTGGTTAGCTTGGTCACCTCACTGCAAGAAGGTTGCTAGTTCGAGTCCTGGCTGGGCCAGTTTGCATGTTTTCCCCATATTCGCATGGGTTTCCTCCAGGTGCTCCGGTTTCCGCCAGTCTAAAGACATTCTCTATAGATGAATTGGGTAAAACAAAAATGTGACGTAGTGTATGATGTAGTGTGTGTGAATGTGTGTGTGTATGGATGTTTCCCAGTACTGTGTTGCGGCTGTAAGGGCATATGCTGGAATAGTTGGAGGTTCATTCCACCGTGGTGACCCCTGATTAATAAGGGACTAAGCCAAAGGAAAATGAATGAATGAATAATATTAGAAAAATATTAACAAAGCTCATAAAATTCATGACACAATTCTAATGGCCTCATCACAATCATTTAGGACAGATTTTGATGTCTTGGTAACTTCAAGTTGTTATGACAAAGTCAGCTTATGATGTATTTGTTTGTCAAGTTGTCATCTGAAGCAATGTCACTTTTGCATTTAAAATGACATAATTTAGCAAATGACACTTAATGATGTGAAATGTCTTTCGCATTCATGATATGTGTGAGGTCATGATTATAAAGGTCGACTGACAGTTATATAGCCACCCCCTTCAAGTAAGCTTATGGCATTAAAAAGAAAGTGGATGAATTTACATTATGCAGCAAATGAAAATTAACCAGAAATCAGACAAAAGATATTGTGATGGTTTAGAAGGCATACTGTAAATGAATGCATAGAAAATCTGAAGTTTGTCTAGCTATGATAAATAGAAACATAAATAGAAATTCTGATATTCTCAACACATTTCCTCCAGTTTTTGACAGCCCTCGACAAATATACTCATCAGAACTTACTCTCTTCAGGAACTGTGTGCAATTACACACGTCAGTCATTCAAACCCAAATTATTTGAACCACTGGAGGAATGATGAAGGCTCGATTCAGCGGAGTGCTTAAGGGGGTTTAAAACAGAAATGTGTTTTTATAAAGCTGGAACAAGTGAGTAAAGAAGCATCTCTATCGATCTGACTCCTTGTAGATAAAGCAAGTGCGCGGGGTGAAAAGAAACAAACACATGAGGTAGACAGTACCTCTGGGAGGAAAATCAATATGGTTGCCCCACTCGGTCTTCGCTGGTCAGACTATTCTCACTGGGCTCCGGAAGCTGCGGGGGGAATGAGTGGACGGCTTGGGCCAGTTTTTTACCATGACATACAGCAAGATTTCGTTAGACAGACAACACAGCGGTTAGATTGTTTCAAATAGAGCTGAACGGATTAGAAACAAATACAATAATGACAGCAGTGTTTTCATTTGTCCTCGGCCCTGAGAGCTATTAGAAAAGTACAGCAGAAATGAGAGCGAATCTTGACACGGCTCGTCTGACCCCGAAAAAGAACTTGAAAATGACTGTAGTTTGCCAGCTGGCATTAACAGTCAGACCTGCCTTCATAGGGACATGACATCATTAGAGAAGAGGTCAGCGAGGGAAGAGAGCCGCTCCGACATAGAAAGCGAGGGAATTACTCCCACAAAAGACTTCTCCCGGGAAAATGAAGAGAAACCTGACAATGAGAGGAGAGATCTGTTAGTCATACACCCTCGTTTGTGCTACGACTGACATTAAGCCCACAGGCAAGGCCAGCCCTCTCTGCTTCAGCAGCCCACTAGCTCTGGAACATGCTGGCGCCCCTCTATTTTCCATTAGCCGTTTATTTCACGGAGAATTTACTTGCTGCATGCCATAATTGGTATATAGGGCTTTCCTAACGCAACGGGTGGATTGAACATTTGGAAGGTGATCTTTGACACAGGTGAAGGATGCATAAATTGCCCTTTCAGCTAGACGTTATTAGATTATAACTGTCCATTATTTCCTGCAAATACTTCAGTATTATAGTATGGCTAATGACTCATTTAAGTTCACGTTCATGCATTTGGCAGACATTTACAAAGTGACATTGAACTCAAGGTATACAGTACATTCTGTCAGATGATTCCCCGAGAAATAAAACCATGACCTCAGGATTAGTTAAGCACATGTGGTATCATTACATGTGTTCATGTAATTATTGAGTTATTGGGTAACATTTTGCTGGTTGATTAAATTGCCATTCACTGTATTTGTTTTATAGATCCACCATGGTTGTATTTATGTTATTAAATGTTATTACTCTTTTGCTGACTTAGATCAAATATTTTGTCTGGTTTGCCAGCTCAATCTTTAGTCATTCTCAAGAAAAAGGTTTTCTTCAACATTTGACATAACACTCTTTATTATATCTTCTATCTAAAAGCATGCTTATTTATTACTTTTTTAGTGTACTAAAGCATTTTTTAATGTTGTACATTTCAACACATAAGTCTTTAGTGTCACATCCAATATTCTGATTTGTTGTTCAGAAAACAAATCGTATTATGAATGTTAAAAACAGCTACTCTTTTCAGAATTCTTGGAATCTTTTTTAACAACATAAACGTTTTATGAACAGTTTTGATCAGTTGAATTAAATAATATTAATTATATGCATTTAAATAAGGCATTTTAAATGTATTATGTTCTTATTATGAATGCTTAAAGGTCCCATGAAATTAAAATAAAATAAAAAAATTTAGATGTTAGTGAAATAAAATGCAATTTTTTAGATGTTATTATCCAACACAGGCTCACTGTGAAAACGTAGTCCCGAGTACGTTTCTGGAGACCGCAAATTACGTGGTCAGGGGTACGTATGGCTGCGTTTCATTTTTTTTAAACGAACGCTACGGGGCGGTGTGATGCCGTTTCTTCTCGCGCTTACTGGCCGACCGCCTCGTGTGTATGACTTCCCCGCTGCAACCAGTTTGTCCCGTTAGCTCGCCGTGTTCGTCGGCGGACTCGAGACACAGTGAGGAGTTTATCACCACCACCGCGACACAGAGGTTCGAGTCCGGCGGGGAGCGGTTCCAGAAAGCAGGTAAGACAAACACAGAATCCATGTAATGAAGTAAGCCAGTAAACAACAGGATGAGAACGCGGTGAAGTCTGAAAATGTGGTAAAAAATTAGACGAGGGCTTTTGTTTTATTCTGGATTGCTTTTTTGAAAGCTGTTGGTTGGGTTTAAAGAAGCGTGTGGGTGGGTGGGTCAATCGATAAGATTTTGGTTGGGTTTAGGGAAGGGGGAGGGTTGGTCCGATTTGATGGTCAGTCAGTTAGTCATTCAGTCAGCCAAAAACGGTCGGCCGACAGCAGCCTCTGGTGGGTTTACGCGTGAACGGCACTCGTGAGAGACATTTGATATCTAAAAACAGCGTCCGCAGCGGCCTCTCGTGGACTTGCCAAAGCAAAAAGTGCAAAAAGACGTACCTGACGGGACGTATTCCGCGGCCTCCAGAAACGTACTCGGGACTACGTTCTCACAATGAGCCTGGGTTGTTAGTATCAGTATTGTTAGTTTTTAAGATATCTATAAGCTTGAGTGCTCCAAAACAGACAGAAACCATATTTAGAACATTCATTCATTCATTCATTTTCTTTTCAGCTTAGTCCCTTTATTAATCGGGGTCGCCACAGCGGAATGAACCGCCAACTTATCCAGCATTTGTTTTACGCAGCGGATGCCCTTCCAGCCACAACCCATCTCTGGGAAAATATTTAGAACATATACAGTAAAATGATATAAGCATGTAAAGTTTGTTCCATGTTTGTAGTTTGTTCCATCTAACTGGATCAATGGTTCTATTCACGTCACCTCACTTTGGTTTCTCATCAAATTGTGACCAATTAAATGCTCTCTAGTATCTGACATGCCCTGCCCCCTTCAAGACACTCGCCCATCACCCTGCAGCCCAATACCGGCTACTCACTGAAGCTAAGCAGGGCTGAGCCTGGTCAGTACCTGGCTGGGAGACCACATGGGAAAACTAGGTTGCTGTTGGAAGTGGTGTTAGTGAGACCAGCAGGGGGTGCTTAACCTGCAGTCTGTGTGTTTCCTAATGCCCCATTAAAAGTGAAGGGGATACTATACTGTCAGTGGGCGCCATCTTTCGGGTGAGATGATAAACCGAGGTCCTGACACTCTGTGGTCGTTAAAAATCCTATGGCACATCTCTGTGTCCTGGCTCTGTGTCCTCTGTGTTCTCTCTCGCCCAATCATCTCCATCAACCTAATTGGCTCTATCACAGTCTCTCCACTTCACCTATAGCTGGTGTGTGGTGAGCGCACTGGTGTTGTTGTTGTGTTGCTGATGTCACATCCTCCAAGTGGATGCTGCACACTGGTGGTGTAGAGAGACCCCCTCATGATTGTGAAGTGCTTTGGGTGTATGGCCATACACCGTGCGCTATATAAATACACATTACATTACATTACACTTGTCATTTGATGCACTCGTGCTCAATCGCTCTCACTGGCAGAGCAGTAATAAAACATACGCTATTGGCTGCTACACTATCTCTACACTTCACAGGACCTTTAAAAAGAGCTACTTTTTTCCCAGAAATCTTCAGATAAACTGAAACCTTTTTTAACAATATAAAGATCTGCTGGCTTTGACCAATTTAATGTATTGAAATTATATAAATGACATAAAATATATACATATTTGTATAACAAAAAAATAAAATCTTACTACCGAAAGTACATATGCTGCCATTTTGCATTGTACAAAAAAATAGTAGTATCATGTCACTCTACATCATTTTGCAAGAGACCAATAATATGCGTGTCAAACTCTTTCATTCCCACATCCTTTCCAGGCAGTTATACGGAAAAAGTTCCATATTAGTTTTATGGTTCATGTAGTGGTGCTAATTTGTGGTTTGCCCTCACGTTACAACACTATGTGTTTAATGCATTTACAGGACGCACAAGAGTGTCATTAACCCACATTTCCCAGTAGTAACAGTCATAGCGCACGTAGCTTTGAGCTTTCATTAGTGATGTTTTATAAGGGGGCATTTGCGTAGAAAGCCATGATTTGTTTTCCAATGTTTGCTGTATCCAGGAGACAGAGCGATGTAAATTTATTTAGTTTCATAATAGATATTTGCTCTCGGAGAGGAATTTAAAAAAAAAAAGAGAGATAATTTTATTTTTCAATAACGAGGGCACCTTAATTATCTCTCCCTCTCTCTCTCTCTTTCATAAGTTTCCGGGGCCCAGTTACTGCAAATTAGTCATCCATTGTGTGTTTGGAATTCCACATGCGTACAGCAAGTATTGAATGACAAATTGCAATAAGTCTTTGTCTCCGGTGGAGACCAAACCAGGGACTGTAATGATATTCATTTTCAAACAGGAGAACATTCTAATGGGCAATTAAGACGATCAAGCCTGCCAAGCTACATGTGAAGAATGGAGACCCGGTGCCAGCCATTACGTGTCCACCCCCTTTCCACTTCTCCCCAGCTGGATCTTTGTCTAACATGTGTGCGCGTCCGACGCGAGGAGCAGGAGGGTGTCGGGGGGGAGCTCCAAAAGCACAATATAATTGAACTTTCCACATTACTTCTCACTAATATGTGCTGCCACTTGGTCTCATTAGTGGAATGATGTGCTCTCCAGTTCAGGAATGAACTCTTTGCCCGAGTAATTAAAGCTCCTAAAGTTTCCAGTCCTTTGTTTAAAGAATTCGTCCTTGTGCTCTCCATGCCCCATCAGCTGCCTAATTAGCAGGGCCTTTGTGTGATTAAAAATTCTCACAGAGATTCCATTGGATATTTTCCTCTGTTAATGAGTGTTTGTGGACAGCTGGGAACAGGCGCCGACTCCCTCCTCACCGGACCTCCTGTGCACCGGGCCAGACCTCTGTCAGGGCCCAGGAGTGAAGGCTGTCATTTCTGTAATGGGGATGGAAATTGGTCAAAAGCAGCGCTGGCCTCCCGCAGGACTGCAAATGCCTTGAAATATAAATGAGGATGAATATTCATATTTTTCTCCTTCTCTCGTTTTCACCCCCTGATTCAAGAAAAGTGCTGAGTATTAATATACATGTCAGTCAGATTAGGAAGGCCCTCGGATCTTGGCTCCGGCGTCTGCCCATTAATGCGTCCCTTGCTTCATTTGCTATTATTCTCAGGTTCTTTCTCTCCCCAAAGTTGGGGTCACCTTCTCCGCTGAGAATTGCTCACTGGAAGCTTTCCCTTTTGTAATGTTTCAACCCACTAAGTGAGAGAGAGACGACATATCTGTGTGTGTGTGTGTGCGGAGAGAGAAGCAGAGAGGCATTTAATGAAGCCCACTCGGAAGTGCGGAAAGTAGGGGTCAAACTCAAATGAAAGAGGAAAGAAAAGCAGTGTGTGCACTTGCAAGAACTGGAACCTGGAGCGGGAAAAAAAGAGGTTTGGGAAAAAAAATTCGGACAGTCTGCCAGTGTCTCTGGACTGTTCTGAAAACGATTATAATATGGTTCTAAAATGATCAAGCAGCCATTTAAACAACTACCCAAAATTGACTGCAAAATAAAACACTAGACTATTATGCTCTGGGTCCAAAAAATAATAAGATTATAGGATTGACAGTTTTAGGATTTTGCTGCTCTGATGTGTTATACAAAATAGGTGATCCAAATTTATGCTACATTTGTGATGTTTGCAGTGGATCAATTCAACCAGGATCAATTTTATGGTTTAAGGCAGCTGCAAATGGTCATCCAGCCTCTAATGGTGTTTTCTTTTACATGTACACGTTTAGCAGATGCTTTTATCCAAGCTAATTTCATGTGCATTGATGTTGTACATTTTTACCAGTTCATGCCTATTTTTAATTTGCTGGGAACTGCATGTTGATCTTATTTAAATGATGAATTGTTTAGAAAATGTATAATAATAATATATATTAATGGATATATATATATATATATATAAAACTCTGCCACTGCTCGTTAACGCAAATTTCTAATCAGTTAATCACATGGCAGCAACTCAATGCATTTAGGCACGTAGACATGGTCAAGACCATCTGCTGCAGTTCAAACTGAGCATCAGAATGGGGAAGAAAGGTGATTTAAGTGACTTTGAACTTAAATCACTGTTGGTTCTTTGTTCCAGACGTCACTGTTGGTTGCTGGTTCCAGACAGGTTGGTCTGAGTATTTCAGAAACTGCTAATCTTCTGGGATTTTCACACACAACTATCACTAGGGTTTACAGAGAATGGTCAGAAAAAGAGAAAATATCCAGTGAGTGGCAGTTCTGTGAGTGCAAATGCCTTGTTGATGCCAGAGGTCAAAGGAGAAGGGCCAGACTGGTTCCAGCTGATAGAAAGGCAACAGTAACTTAAATTACCACTCTTACAACTGAGGTATGCAGAAGAGCAGAAGACCACACCGGGTGCTAAGAACAGGAAACTGAGGTTACAATTTGCACAGGGTTACCTAAATTAGACAATAGAAGATAAGAAAATTGTTGCCTGGTCTGATGAGTCTTCATTTCTGCTGAGAGGATGATAGGGTCAGAATTTTGCGTCAACAACATAAAAGCATAGATGCATCTTGCCTTGTATCAATGGTTCAGGCTGCTGGTGGTGGTGTAATGGTATGGGGGATATTTTCTTGACACACTTTGGGCCTATTAGTACCAACTGAGCATCGTGTCAATGCCACAGCCTACAGTACCTAAGTATTGTTGCCGACCATGTTCATCTCTTTATGACAAGTGTATCCATCTTCTGATGGCTATTTCAGCAGTATAACGTGCCATGTCATAAAGCTCAAATCATCTGAGACTGGTTTCTTGAACATGACAATGAGTTCACTGTACTCAAATGGCCTCCACAGTCACCAGACATCAATCTAATAGAGCATCTTTGGGATGTGGTGGAACGGGAGATTCGCATCATGAATGTGCAGCCGACAAATCTGCAGCAACTGTGCTAATGCTAAGCTAATTAATTAAATCAAATGTATTCAACTACAAGTCAACCAGCAGAAATTGAAGGTAAAATAAGCTAAACATTTATTTTGATGGTCACCTCAGCAGACCTTTTACTAACTATAAGTTACACAACTTTGCAAGTTCATTTCAACTTATTCTACTAACCTTAGTGAGAGTTACCTACTGTATGGTCAGAGGAATGCAACATAGGCTCATTATGAAAACGTAGCCCCATATACGTTTCTGGAGACCACAAATTATGTAGCCAGAGGTACGTATGGCTGCATTTCATTTTTTAAATGAACGCTACGGGGCACCACGGTGGCGTAGTGGGTAGCACATTCCCCTCACAGCAAGAAGGTCGCTGGTTGGAGCCTCGGCTGGGTCAGTTGGCATTTCTGTTTGAAGTTTGCATGTTCTCCCCGTGGTTGCGTGGGTTTCCTCCGGGTGCTCCGGTTTACCCCACAAGTCCAAAGACATGTGGTATAGGTGAATTGAGTAGGCTAAATTGTCCGTAGTGTATGAGTGTGTATGAGTGTGTATGGATGTTTCCCAGAGATGGGTTGCAGCTGGAAGGGCATCCGCTGCGTAAAACAAATGCTGGATAAGTTGACGGTTCATTCCGTTGCGGCGACCCCAAATTAATAAAGGGACTAAGCCGAAAAGAAAATGAATGAATGAATAAACGCTACGGGGCAGTATGACACCGTTCCTTTTCGCACTTACTAGCTGACCGCTTAGTAAGAAAATTGGTTGGGTTTAGGAAAGGAGGAGGGTGGGTCAGTCGATTGGTCATTCAGTTAGTCATTCAGTCAGTCAACAGCAGCCTCTGGCACTCGCGAGAGAAACTTGAGATCTGAAAAAGCATACACAGCGGCCTCTCGTGGATTCGCGAAAACAAAAACTGCAAAAAAACAAACCTCCCGGGACGCATTTCATGGTACGTTTTCGAAATGATCCTGGGTTGGCAGAATGTCTAAACAGGATTGACAAAACAACGTGAAATCTCTTGCTGAACAACCGCTGTAGTAAAATATCCCAGGTTTAAACTATATCAACATGTAGTGCATGTGCAATATTTACATTTTTTTTGCGAATTAAAAATTAGATTGCTCAGTGAAAGCGTATACAGCATGAGCTCCAAGATATGTGAGCTCACAGCTCTCACAAGGCTGGAGGCAGCACAAGACAAATCAATGATGTGATAAGTACTTGACATGGGTTTGGAGAAACTGTTGAAGCAGGCGATTCTCTGAAAGTTTAATTACAGTTCAGGAGCAATAGATAGATTTCTGGAAACATCATTATAAACAGAGCTTGTGCATCGGCCCAGCCTGATTATCCTTCTCTTTAAAGCGTCACATTTCCAGACAGCAGAAGATCTGATGACAGAACATCTCGCTGAACAATCTACACCTGAAAGGACATGATTTGCTTTGAAATTTAATTGAACAAAGTGACAGGAAATGATTCTTCGCCTTGGTTAAATATGATTTTCAAAGGAAGTGCGATGTGTCTAGCGATAAAGGCCCTGTAGTGAAGGTTAAAGTGATTAGACTTGATTATCAAATAATGAATGAGACACTGATGTAGTCTTAATTGCATGCTCCGGTGACTGCGTTGTTTGACACACATCATGCGTTCGCTTTGTAAATATAATCCGGCTCTTTATTCTTCAGTCTTTGGTCTCTACACTGTCACTGGCGCTATACTGCTCTGCTTAGAGTTGCCTTCATCTTTAAAAAAATCAGGCTGAAATTAAAATTCTCTATTCATCATTCCAGTTTTCTAAATGTGGTTTATGTATTTGTTCAAAATATTAAAATTTGATCTTTCTGCAATTTATTACACCAATTATATATTTATACATGTATGGGTCACACTTTATTTCAAGGTACAGTTAACATAAACCATTAACTATTACTATTACCTAAATAAACTCCTAATTTGCTGCTTATTAATGGTTATCAAAGTAGTAGATAGGTTTAAAGTATTGGGTATGTAGAATAAGATCATGCAGACTTTGCAATTTATAAGTATAAACAGCCAATACGATAATAATAGGCAGGTAATAAGGCACTAGATAATAGTGGGGATTGGTACTTAAACTTAATTGTTACCCAACTTTACGTTAAGGAAACATTCTCACTATTAACAAACCATTAACTTAGACTTTTAGCTCAATGCACTTCTAATTTGCTGGTTATTAATTGTAAGGTGGTTGTCTTTACGTATAATAAGTAGAGTTAGGGATATCAAATAAAAAGTTAATATCTTAATAATATACAGGTAATAAGCCAGTAGTTAATAGTGGGAATTGTTACTTAAGCTAAAGTCTTACCTTTTTTCCCTTTTATCTTTAGTTTGTATTTAAAATAAGTATTTTAATTCTTAAAGGGCCACAAACCCCCGTGTCTCAGCAGGGTGTTTTCACACCTACAGTCTGGAAAAGCTCAGGAAAGTGGGTGTGTCCAGCTCTGTTTAGGTGGGAGTGTCAGGGGAGGGAAAGAGGGAAGGTTTTGCATAAAAATGGGAGTTTCCATTTGTTCTCGCGCTGATTTTCAAACTGCCAAAACAAACACAGACACAGGGGGAGAAAGACAGTGACTGTGTTTACATGGACATCAGTCATCCAATTATTTGTCAAATTATCAATTTGTCGACTTTAACGGTAGTTTGGCACTTGTACTTTTATCCAGGAACATTTCCTACATGTCCCCCGTGACCAACCAGATGTGAGAAACTGCTGAGAGAGTGATTTTAATGGAGCGTTTAATACCGTGCGGTGTAAGGAAGAAATAAAAACCTTCGCAATTCTCTGCAACTCAGATGCACTCGGTAGGTAGCGTCAGAAAGCCGTGTGTGTATAGACTATCCTGTCACAAAATGCGGCGAAAATTCTACACGAAAGTAGAGTAACATGCTGTAAACTCACAGTTCTAATCATTTTGACTAAGGTCTGTCTTTAAACACTGAAAGAGTCCTGCTGAAGATACGAACTAACTTTGCCTCTGAATAAACAAACAAAGAGCACTGATCGCTTACCATTTCTTTGGCGGCGTGTGTTAGGGTACTGGAGATGAGCGGCAAATCCCGATTTCACCATTTTCAGACATGGAAAGCTCTCGGGTGAAAAAAAAAATTCTTAAAAATGCATTTCTGCTGCGCGCAAGTGGGAGTCCAGCTGCACTCTCATAGCAGGAAATGAAAACAAACCTTCGTTGCAGCACATAAACACAACACTGGCAACCTGTGTCTCCAAACAATTCTTCTTCTTCCACTTGTTTTGGCAACACAACCTAGCGTCTCACTGCCGTCTGGACACTGCAACAGGTACAAACAATACTCGAAGCTATCATGCATATTAATGACGTTGCGCCGCCTACACAATAGAGCGCGCTGATTGGTTTGAACCAAGTCTTTCTCATGAATTAATGCCGCACACACAGAGACGTCATGATGCACTCGCCGGTACAGTCATCCACTCTGCACGCTAAAATACACGCATGGTTCCAATATTGAAATGACAGATTGTCCTAATGTGGTATGTCTAAACTGGACGTCACAGTCTCCTCTAATAGTTGCTCTTGTTACTTGTAACTATTAACCTTCAGCCTTACGGACTCACTTATGTAGGAGGTGCATATCATTCAATATATTAAAACTCAAGCGAACATGCGCAGATTGCTAAAATTACATTTGATCTTAGGTAAAAGGCCAACATGGAGTTGCATTAATGGTATGTTCTGCCATGTCATACAACTAACTGCAAGTTTTCATGAGAGCATTTTACAATCATAGTCAATATTATCAAATAATATCTGACTCTGTAAAATAGCAGTTTGCATTATTTTGTAATATATAATTTTTTTGTAATGTATAAAATGGCAAAATTAAAGTACATCATACATTTCCCACAGATTGTTATGTTTCCCAATGTGTGTGAAAGGTTTGAACCACCACCTTTTTCCCCCTAATGTTTTGGTTTTGTATTAAAATGTACTGTTTTTCAGCTGCTAAATTGTGCTATTTCATGACTAGAGCGTGTGTAACCGGCAGCAATGCTAAATGTTGTTTCATTAGGTGTGAAAAGGCCCAATAACTCAACCACCACCAGTCACAGCTACACTCTTGGCGCTGACTGGTTACTAATCTGTTTTCCATTTCATCTGCGCCAATGCAGGAGCTCTGCAAAAGAAAAACAACATATATAGCTGGTTGTGTAGTTGAGGGTCAGAAGCATGGCTGAAAAGCTCAAACACTCCAGCTGAGAGTGATGATGTGCTGTTGTTACCAACAAGTGACTGATT
Organism: Danio albolineatus; assembly: GCA_903798035.1. Lineage (NCBI taxonomy): Eukaryota > Metazoa > Chordata > Actinopteri > Cypriniformes > Danionidae > Danio > Danio albolineatus. Next base: position 773,119 of record CAIGQQ010037820.1, on the reverse strand, counting down.
TCAACGGGTTTGCTGTAATGTAACGTTCAATACACATACTATGCAGTACTGAATGTTAACTGAAACTTGTGTCTGCTCATGACTTTCGTTTTATTTCAAAAGCTAAAAATAATTTGAAAAGGTCACTATAATGACACATCGCTATTATTCTTCTCATATTCTTGGAACATTCCACTTTTTTTAACAATACTATTTTCGAATCCATTCAGCTGATCTCTGAGCCTGTTGAGAGTACTTTAACTTAGCATAGATCATTGAATTGGATAAGGCCATTAGCGTTTCACTTTAAAATGACTCTTTTGTAGGTACATCATGTACTAACATGGAAAACAAAAGTCTTAGTGCACTACGGAAGAATCAAGCTTTACATAGGAAATGTATCTACTTTTTAGTCATTTTTAGCAAGATGCAAATGGTCTAATCTCATTCAATGATTCATGCTAATCTAAGACTGCTCCAACTAGGCTGAATGAATTCAATAATGGTAAAACTCAACTGATTAACTCAAGGGGACTTGTACAATGAGCCTATTTAAAAATGAATAAGTAAATGAAATAAGTAAATAAATAAATAAAAAAGGTGAAAAGTTTCCTTTCAGTTTATTGCTGCTTGAAGATTAGCACAACCAGTGCTGCCAGATTGGGTGATTTTGATTGTGCGTGTAAAAAATGGCACTGGGGGGTTGACAAAATTCGGGCAGTTTTGAAACATAAATTTTATATTCAACTTATTTAACAAAACATAACTGTGTGCTCTTATGCCATTCAGTTAGCATTGACCAGTGCGTAGCGCAAACCGCATGGGCCTACCTACAAGAGGAGGTGAAGGAAAGTTATCAGAATCTGACTCCCTTCGCCTGCATGCACATCACGCAGTGCCTGCAGTTAGACTCACAACGGTTATGTTGTGGTTCTGTGACTGCTGGTGTTGATTGCTGTATGGTTATGACAGTTAAAGTAGGTTAATTTTGATTTAAACAAATACAATTTTTATATTAGTTAATATTTTGTGCATTTGTTTGTGCATTTGGGTGGGTTTTGGACAGCTTTTGCGCTTAACAAACTCCTGCACATCTGGCAACACTGAGCACAACACATACATTTCCCTTATAGTGTAGGGAGTATTGTTTGATGAACAAAATGCTTGCACAGGGATTGTAAGTTGGTCATGACCAAGAAAATAAGTTTCATCAGTACTAGTGTACTACTTATTAGTAAACTACAGAAGTGTCAAGCTTTACATAAGAAAATTATGTACTTTTTTAGCAAGATGCTAATGGTCTAGAGTCATTCAGTTATTTATGCTAAGCTAAGCTAAGATTGCTCCTGCCAGACCTGGAGGTCAGCTGAATTAATTAAATAATTGCACGGGAAGTCTATTTAAAAAAAAAAAAAAGTGGTTCTTTCATTTTATTTTTGTAAGGTTCTTTTAATTATTAGCACAACACATTTACATTTCCTTTATAGTCCAGGAAATGTTGTTTGATGTACAAACTAAATCATATTGTGGACTTGGCAGGACAAAGCAGAGACAGAAGGCCCTTAAGGTAAAAAAGTGAGGAGACATGACCTCTTTTTTCCCCCCACTGCAAGACTTGACAGTGTAAGTGTCTCCTACTTGTCTTTTTTTTCATCCTGAATAGATTATCGCAGGGCCTAATTTGCTTGGTGAGAGCCATGGAAGAGTGAACCAAGCCCTCCCCTCTCATTTCTTCAGGGATGACTTCTGAAGCTCTTAATAAGGCGACAAGTACGCCTTCCCGTATTGAAATACATCAAAACCACTAATCCTTGTAGATTGGAGCCACCCACTGATTCAGATTGTCATTATGTATTTCATAAACGTTCCAGTCTTAGGTTTTTATGCTCCCAGATAAAAGAAAGTAGAGAAACCTCAAGAAGTGGTGGGTGGAGGAGGAACGGTGTAAATGTTCTTTTCATTAGCATTCCTTGCTTTCTGCCGAGTTAAACCCGGAATGGCTGACTACCGAAACATTGGCTGTATGGCTGTTTTCCGCCTAAGATGAAAGCCCCATTTGCGTTTGCGATAATGGTCGCGGAGCCATGTCATTTGACGTGGCTTGTATTTCTCTGTTCTCCATCATTTAATTGGGTTTAAGGAGCGTGAGAACACTGCAGACTTTTTGACCATCGCAACTAATTGACCAGAAGAACATTACTTACAGTGGCGCACCGCTGTGAAAACAAGAGAAAGCCCTCACTTTGCCCTGTTTGTAGGTATCGAGCAGTTTTATTCCACTTTTGAAGCCAGCGTCCTTTAGCAAACATGCAGCACTGCAGTCTGGAGTCATTTTCACTCGGCTCATTTCTCTTTACTGAGGCTGATAAGTTGATTACTGATAAAGTATGATTAATTTCAATAAGCGAACTAATTAAAGTGGAGTTTTATCTAAATAAGTCAGCTTTGATAGCCATAGACATGAATTTTAAGTTGAAAGTGAAGTTGACGGTTGACATTTGTTATTTAATTTTCTTCCGCCGAGCCACTCTAACGCAATTTTCTCATTGTCTTCCATTATAGCGAATGTGCTTTTCCTATTCAATTAGCCTTTAAGCAACTAAGAGAAGTCCATGAAGCAATATGGCTCTGGCATTTCTTTACCGAAATTAAATGTATAATTAAACGTAATTGAAGACATAATTGTTCCTGGCAGCAAATAATAGAGCTAAATTGTGCCTGTAAGGAGAATCAATATAAATGCTGACATTCCTCTTACGTCTGAAAAGAAGTTTGTCAATTCGGGACCCGGCGAGTGTGACTCGGGGCGGGGGAGAAACGCATTCGGATCTCTTCGGAGGAAAAAGAAAAAAAAGGGAAGGTTGAAATGGACTCCTCTATTTTTCATGAACAAGGTCACTTATCAGTGACCGGAAAGTCACCAAGTTCTCTTCATCAATTTAATAAGGATTCAAAGTAGAAAAATAGTACGGTCATTTCTTTGTAATACACCCCTGGGCTTTTTATTATGGCTTCATTTCCCAATGTAATATTGGAATGTCTCTATAATTGTAAAAGTGTAATAGACTCTAATAGAATTTCATTTTGAACCCTGAATGGTCTATGCCATCGCTGCTCAATTTGAGTAGAATAATGATTTTTAATGTCCACACATGGCTTCCTGTGACCTTATTCAATCTCAGGCCTGATCAGGAAATATATCGATTCAATTACAGCCTGATGACAAGCCAACTGAGGAGAGGAGGGGAAAAAGGTCAGCATATATTTGAAAATGTAAATCTTAACAATGTCTTTTGGGTTTGCTGGAGAAAAAAAAAGCCATTATCAAATGCCATTTGGGTCCAACAGCACCAGGCTTCTTTTTCTCTCTCTCTTTCTTTCATGAGGGATGGGAATCGTTACAACATGTTCAACACTGAGTTTGGACTTTTCTGTTGTCTAGAGTTGTTCTATGGGAAGTGGTCAACATAGGCTCATTCTGAAAATCCACTGTTACCAGTTTGTCCGGAAGCTCGACATGTACGTTAGCGGACTTGAGACGCAGAGAGGAGTTGACCATGATGATGGGGTTCAAGTCCGATGAAGAAAGCAGGTAAGACAAAAACAAAAGGTAAAAAATATAATAAACAAGGAAATAACAGGGTGAGAATGTGGTAAAATCTGAAAACGTGATTAAAAGTCAGGGGGCTTTTTTCTAGATTGCTTTTTAAAACACAGGTTGGGTTGGGTTGCGGTTGGGTTTAGGGAAGTGGGTGAGCGAGTAAATTGGTGCTTTTTAAAACACTATTGGTTGCAATTAAGCAGTGCTTAATTTGTGAATTGCGAGGTCCCGGAACAGATTGGGATAAGGGATCTGGCATGTTACTCGAGGATGGAGAGGTGTCGCGCACAAAAGTGATGAGAGGGGGTGGGCGGTGGTGGTTGCCGCGGACGAAAGTGTAGAGGGTTGGGAAGTAGCGGAAGAAAGTGAAAGTGAACAGCGGACAGGGGAGGAGGGCGGTTTAGGAGGGGATCAGTAAAATGAGGTGCCAGATCAGATTTCAGAGGTGCCAGATCTGGATCCGGCGTGTTCCGGCACAAATTAAGCCCTGGGTTTAGGTGAGGGGGAGGGTGGGGGGATCGGTCGGTTGGTCAGTTAGTAAATTAGTCAGTCGACAGAGGCCTCTGGTGGATTTATGCGACAACAGCAGGTGCAAATGGCACTTGCTAGAAAAATTTGACATCTAAAAAAGCATACACAGCAGCCTCTAGTGGATTCGCCCAATAAAAACTGCAAAAAAACGTAGCTCCTGGGATGAATTTGGCTCTCTCCAGAAATGTATATAGGGGTCTGTAATCAGAATGAGCCTGGGTTGGAAGTGGTCTAACAGAAGGGGCCTGTTTATTGGGTTATATCTGCACTCCTTGTCATTCACTGAAAAGATTCATTGACGGCCTTGCCGCCGCATTTCTTCTTCATAAGTCCAAGGATGCGGCTCTGTGTGTGTAGTTATTGCTGTAATTTTAAAATGCGCCGAAGTGCTCCAGTTCCACTCAGAGCAAATTACATGCACATCACAACGGCTGCTAATTCTTAGTTTGGTCATTAAAAACTCATTAAAATTAAAGTGTTCATTTGCATAGCTCTGTGTGTTGCATCATAAATTATTAATTGAAAATAAATAAATGAATGCAATTTGGAGGAATAAGTGCTGGAACACATGCACACATGCACCTGCAGAGCTGTTTGACTGTTTTTGTCGACACTGGGAAAACACAGAAGGGGTGAATCTGATGTTGTTCAAGGTTGTTTTGTGGACTTTCTTTCCATTATTGCTCTTAGTAACTGATATTAACATACAAACTACTTTTGGAAAGTAAGCACTGCTGTTTTGTTCAAGAGCAGAACATCAAATCTTTCACCTGCTTCATACAAGGCAAAAATGTTTCCCTAAATGTTGGAATCCATTAACTGTGGCTGTTCACTATCGCACTTACTGTATATTGCACTTAGAGTTGCTTCAGAAACTAGGTTTTGACATTCAGCGTTGCATTCAATACTTGATTAAAGTACATGCTGTTATGCGTCGGGCGCCGTGCCTTTATGCCTCGTTTGATATTTTTTGCTGTTGTATTGTCTCTTTTTTCATTTGCAAGCATTGGTAATTGCGGCCCTTTTTCAAATCACTTCATTAATTAAATGAGATTGGAAAAGGTTTTGTGCTAATGGATTACGGAGGGGCCTGGTGGCTCAGCCCTGTTTACCCGAGGTCACATTTCATTTGCTGCCTATGTCAAGCGACTAGCGGCAGGACCCTCTGAGGCAGACCAATCAATGTCTCCGTGCCCAAGCTCTCAAATGAATCCATTAAAGTTATGCGGATGCATCCTGCCTGCTTGGAGAGGGAGGAAAAAAAAGGTCTCCTGATACCTCTGATAGAAATTAGCCATGAATTAGGAGCAAGGCTGCCTCAGTCTGGAAACAGGCCAAAGCCGAATTAATAGGCCATCAGTGCCTCTTGTGTGTTAAATCCCATTTGTTAGCAGTGTTTCATGAAAGTGTTTTTTCTTCTGGCCTTTCCTAGGACCCCCAGTGCTCCAACCTTCACAACCTCAACTTGTCCAGCAAAAATCTAAATTATTCTCCCTCTCCCTAGTGTGTCTGTCTGTCTGTCTGTCTGTCTGTGTGAAACCAACACTAACCAAGCAATCACGATGTCACAACTGGCCATATTTGTAGTCCATACAACATTTGTAGTCAATTCCAGAGATTTTCACATGCAAAACAAATGTGTGTTTGTTCACACAAATCTATTTTTTGACTTGGAAGTCTTGGAAAATGAGAATTCTGTCCTTCCAAATGTATTCATTCATTTTCTTTACAGCTTAATCACTTTATTAATCTAGCGTCACCACAGCGGAATGAACTGCCAACTTATCCAGCATATGTTTTTACACAACGGATGCCCTTCCATTTGCAACCCATCACTGGGAAACACCTTACACTCTCATTCAAACACATACTGTATGCTTTTGGATTTATGGGGGAAACCAGCGACCTTTTTGCGGTAAGGTGAAACCCACTGCACCACCGTGCTGCCCCTCCAAATTCACAAGACTGAAAAAAACACACACAGGTGAAGATATTTGATCAAATCTGAGAGATTTTTGTCTTTCCAGTGAAAGTCCATTCATCCAAAATGCTGACACTTCAAATAATTCATAAATAAACACATAGGAATTGAGGGGTTTAATCCAAGTGTTCTGAAAGTGAACAGATTTCATTTAATCACAATGTGATGCTACAACACAAACAGCTAACAATGTTTATCATTCAGATATCATTCAAAATATTTAAATTTGAGTTCTGAAGATGAGCAAAAGTCTTAAAGGGTCTGGAATGACACAAGGCTGATTATTTCATGAAAGTTTTTTTTTTTTTTTTTTTTTTTATTGCCAAATTAACCCTAACAAAAAAATATGTTTCAGGAATGCTATGTTTAGCAGTAGGCATGTACATGTATGCATGCATGCATCACTTTTAAATTCATTCTTTTCTTTTACTGTGCACTGACCTTGATTGCTATGCATTTTATGGACTGGAAGATTTTAAACATTGGAAGTATGCGTTGAAGCAGGCAGCATCAAAACTAGAGATTTTCACTTGTAAATCATGTAAAACAGCGGTTCCCAACAGGGGGGTCTTGGCCCACAAGGGGGCCTCAGCAAGCTCTGTGGGGGGGTCATGTCATATTTAAAAAGAATTAGCAGTATACAATTAGGGGAACGATCATGTTCCCTTAGTTTATATTATGCCCTGGCTGACCTCACTGATTTGCCTGCATCAGCTAATAGTAATGACCCAAGCATACTGGACCCAGGTGAGGAAGCTCCAAACATTCTAGGTCACAGTGCTAGCAATACAGGAAACACAAAATGAACAATGGTTTTATTCCATTTTCTCGAAGCAAAGAGTCCCTGACTCAGCCACAGTGCATTATCTGCGCCAAAGTTCAGCAAATGCATGAGGCTGTCCAAATTAATAGGACATTTACAGACGACTCATCCCAAATATCCTAAGGTGTACCCAATACAAATGGCCTACTGATGTTTTGCTTTTATATTTTATATAAGGCTATTATTTGTGCATAAACATCTAGATATACAAACATACCGTTTGTTTGAAAACCACCTTTTTGGTCATATCACTAAATGTGGAGGGGGCCTTACAATATTTTCTGAGGGAAAGGGGGGTCTAGGGTAAAATAAACGTTGGGAACCACTAATGTAAAATACTGTATGTAGTACTACAGTATTTGCATTAAAACGCAATATGGATGTTGTGGTGAAAATTTAACATGCAAGTATATGACTGCATACAGTATGCACATCACATGCAAAACACTGGAGATTACCATGAACTGTCAAATATTCTTTAGAATAGCAAGTTTGAAACAATGTAAGGGTGAGTAAACAATGACACGGTTACAGTTTTTGGGTGAACTATCCCTTACAGACACAAAAAAGGAGATTTGGACATAGGCTTGAACATCCACTGGCTTCTGGTCCACAAAAGTGTCCGACTCAGGCTGTATTTTCATGATCCGAGTCTCCTGAACTAATCTTAACAGTACATCTCCCTCCTCCGACTGCAGATGCGACCCCTCAGTGCGGCATCATTATTTTCGCTGTGTGGAGAGGCATGAGATAATTATTAGACATATACTTTATACATAAAATAATGGCTCTTGGCATCTGTGATTCAGAAGAGCTGTCTGGCTCCTTTTCTCATGCCCACTCATATTGAAGCTCTGCATAATTCATTGGAATGTTGCCCTTAATAAAGCGCCGAGTCGTACTGTGAGGCTTTACCGTGTACACTACTGTCTCTCTGTTCACTTTGGCTGTTGCTGAGGGTAGTTTTGTCCCTTAAAGACCAATTAGCAGCCTTTGTTTAGTGCAGCGTAATCGTTTAAACTGATGGATCAAGCTGTTTTCGCCACACTCAGGTTCAGCACTGATGAAAGTCTGCAGAAGGAGCGAATAAAAACAGAAAAACTGTATCATTTATTCTGTTCCCCAGCTGAGCTCGGCTGATTGTGTATGCGTCCGTGTCACTGACCAACAGCATAGATAACCTCTAAATGACTTTTGCCCAGCAAAAGCTAATGCGCAACGCAAACTGGCTTGAAACTAAAGGAATAGTTCAACAAAAAAGAAAATTAACCCATTATTTACTCACCCTCAAGCAATTCAATGTGTATTTTCCATTTCTTCTTTCAGACAAACACAGTTGGAGCTACATTTAATAATATTCTGCAAAAGTGCAAAAGATTTGAAGCTCTAAAATGTGCGCACATCCACAATAAAAGTAATCCATATGACTCCAGTAGGTTAATGAAAGCCTTTTAAAACAATATTTTCATAAATATTTCTATCTAAACTATTATATGGCTACTGCCAACTGATGTTCTGTATGAACAATGTCCAATTTAAGCTTAAATTATAAATCTGAAGAGATCCAAAAATAATAATAATAATATTAATTTAATAAAATAATTTGGCTTCACAGTGGTGCAGTCGGTAGCACAATCGAGCCTCTGCTGGGTCAGTTGGCATTTCTGTGTGGAGTTTGCATGTTCTCCCCATGTTCACGTGGGTTTCCTCTGAGTGATCTGATTTTCCCCACAAGTCCAAAGACGTGGTATAGAATTAGGTAAGCTAAATTGTCTGTAGTGTATGTGTGTGAATGAGAGTGTATGGGTGTTTCCAAGTGATGGGTTTCAGCTGGAAGAACATCCGCTGCGTAAAACATATGCTGGATAAGTTGGTGGTTCATTTCACTGTGGCGACCTAAGATTATTAAAGGGACTAAGCCAAAAAAAGAAAATGAATGATTGAATGAATGAATTAATAAAAAAATACATTTACTGTTGCTTGCAATTTGAGAATAACACAAAATCTCAAACACTGTCAATACATCATACTGTAATACATATGTTTGCCAGGAAAGTTGCTAATTTCCAAACTATAAGATGTGTAAAAATAAAAATGAATACATGAACGCCACTGACTTTTTCAAATCTGTAATTTAAGCATGTAATAGAGTGGAGGAACTATGACGTCAATTTGTATGCAAAAACCCCGAAGCGAGTTAGCATCTTAGCAGTTACAGTTCCCTCGTCCAAAAGTCAATGGTTTTTTAATGGCATTTCAGATAAATCGCTTAAATAAGGTTCGTGGCAAACACAAACTCAAGATACTTTCACGTCTTATTCTACAACATAAAACACATCAGTTACACCACACTCTTGATTTTTTAAATCTGTTATGCTTCTTTTAAAAGACGGTTGCCATCAAGTTGCTAAACGGGACTACAGGCGGTGTCGGAGACATTATACGTCATCGAGTTGAACTGGTCTGGGGTTGTTGCTGAGCGCAGCCCGCTTGCGGTGGACATTTGGATTTGTGTGTTATTTAAGTATTTTCATGAATAGTATTTTATAGTTTGCTGTATTTTTTTAATTGGGAGTTCATATTGTGTGTAAATAGTGCCTTTACTTGTAAAGACTGCCAGAATTAATTTGTTGCTCATTTATTTTTAATTAAACCATATTATGAAGATAACACTGCTTACCAGTGCAGTCTGTCTTTTTTCTGCTCTCAGTAATGCAAACGTTTAAATAAATGTGTAAAAAATACATACATGTCAACTGTTATTTAACGTGATCAATTGATTTTTCATCGTTTTTTCTTCATCTGAACACATATAACTCTGTCATAATACACTTCTCCTTAACATGTAGCATGTGACTGTATGGGCTGCTTTTTGCTGTATTTCCTGACAAAAAAAACAAATATTGAATGTTGTTCTGTGTCCATGATGGAACTTGCAGGCATTTGATAAACTTGTCCCTCACTTGTCCCATTTCAATTGTGTATTTCTAAGGTAAGCAGGCTGTATGCACGCGAGTGATACACTTATTTAAATATGTCTTATGATGATACTATGTAGGCACATTTATACATACAGTTTTAAAACAATACATTTTCCACGTAAAAACTATCCAAAAGGCACGCAGGTCTATGTGTTTTTGCTTATTTATTTGTTTATAATATATAAAGCGTGGATTATAATATAATAAACTGAGAGATTAAACCTTTATCATGGATCAGACTTCTAAAAAATAAGCTTGAAAAGTTGTCCGTAGCAGGGTGGTGCTGACGTCACAGACGAGCACCCCGAAGGCTGTAGTCCGTTTATAGCCTAATGCTTTTCAGTTCTTGCGTTTACATTTAAGGTCCGAAAGTGCTAAAAGTTATATTTTTGTGTGAGGATTAAACATGTAAGTGTAATGAACAGTGTTTGAACACAGCGCTTATTATTTGCCATCTTCGAAAAGCCTATGGGAAAATCCAACGCTATCTCACAGTAATTCGTAACTTTTTTTAAAAGTGGCTAATTCGTATGAATTCGTACGATGTAATTCGTACAATTCAGTATGATTTGCTCATCGACCAATGACGGTTGTGTTTAGGGGTGGGGTTAGGTGCCACGCCTCCTTTTTTAAATCGTACATTTTCGTACGACTGAACTCATACGAATTCGTACGAATTAGCCACTAAACTGCCAAAACGTAAAATACTTACGTTTTCTCGTGAGATCAGGCTGGAAAATCCCATGGGGATTTTATCGAGGGAACCAGTTTCATGCTAGCAGCCGGTTGGCCTACAAGCTGGCGTCATAGTTCCTCCAATCTATTAGCTGATCACACTTAGCTCAATGATGATGGCGACAAACAAATGACACGCTATACTTTCTCACTTCCAGCAGGTCATAGATTAAGCATTAACAAAAAGAATTGTTTGCACAAATTAAAATAGTGTCTGCCTTCAAAGTACCACTTTGCGAAACCTTTGTGAATGTTTTGTTTCAGATCAGTGGTTTGGAAATGGAGAGTGTATCAAAAAAATCACATGATTTCAGTGAACAAGGTTTTTTGTAATACCTGTTTCAAACTATCTGAATACAACTATTACTCTATTAACTATTAAAACATCCAATATTTTTCTTTACATGGCCTGATAACATCCACAATTAAAACAAACATGAAAACCACCTAACATCCTGATTTTAGTGAAATCCATCTACCCACGGTTTGTTTATTTGACATATTTTGAAAAAATCCTCACTTTGAGCAATCTTTAAATTCACAAGGCTGTTGCTTTGTTTTTATTTCACTGTTGTTTTATTTCATAGACTTTTCATTTTATCTAATGAAACTAAATGAGCCAACTGTTCAAAAATGATGAACCAAACACTTGTGTACAGTATATTAATGCCTGCCAGTTAATGGAATAGTACAACAGAAACTGTATCAATGAGAATATAATGTATATAATGGGAATATACAGTACTAATTAATACAACCATTAATTAGACTGTCTGTTTAATATGTGGTGTGCTAACTTTGATGGTGCTCAACAAACAATCTACTTATTTTAGACAGCCATGTCAGTTTACTCTTCTAACCATAACCTAATCTAATATAGCAGTCTACTTACAATAATACTATCATGACTGCTAGTTGACATGTACCCAGCAGGCACAGGACGTCAACATAACGTCAGATTGAAGGTGTACCCCAACGTAAGGGTGTAGGTTTGCACCTGACATTGGTGGGGACAGGTTAGCTGCAATTAAAATATATTATTAATGAATCCTCTCTTTATACAATTTATTAGGTTAAATAGTTAAATCGACAGGCCCATAGCCAAGGGAGGTTCAGGTGGTTTGAAAGACCAAGACCATTTTTTTATTGTGTTTGAATTTTTCTTTTTATTCAAATGGCCAAATTCTCAATGAGGAAAGTTGAAGTTTTTAGTTTAAAACAAGTTCTAATAGATTTCTATTTTAAAAAATAATTAAATAAAATGATAGATGATAATAATTTTTTGTTTTAAACATGTGTCTTTTTAATTTTCCTTATTCTACGTTTAAACTGTATTCTAAATGAAACTGCAATATAAAACTTACAGTTAAAATGCACAGTTGTAAATACTTAAAATAAAATAAAAAAACAGTAAGAAATTTGATTATTTTTTGGTACATCAAAAAGTGTGGTTATGATAGCCATGCTACTCTGAGAGATTAGGAGAACTGGCTGGGATCATATTTATACTTTTATATTTAGCTGTTTGTTCTGTAATTAGTTTTCAGGGCACATTATTCACAGACTATATCGGTCTGCTATAACGTTAGACTGCGTTAAAGCAGAAACTGAAAAAAAAAAACAAGCATTTATGGCATTATCATAAAGGACTCATTCAGTAAAACTTGAGTTTATGTGACTTACACTTTTCATTGAAAAAAGCTAATGTCCACCTTTTTTTGCTGCCGACATCCTCACTTAAGTGTGTCACGCATTTCCCGTTGTTGCATGGGAAATTTTCCTACGCAGTTTCGGCTCTGTTACATCTGAACACAGCTACTGCCTCTCATATGACAGCAGGGAAAGGCACAGCCAATCACAATGTTCATATGTGTTTGATTCAACCCTTTCTGCATGTCTAGATTAATATTGACAGCGCAATTCTTTTTGAGTGAATTAAATGTGGGGACATTAAAGGTGAATTAAAGGTGGGGACATTTCAATAGTTGGTTGAAATTGGTGGGGACATGTCCCCTCCATCCATGCTAAATCTACGCCCCCTTCCCCAGCGCTGTGGGACCTAGCATTTTGTTTGGAAATGAAAATCGGGTTGTTGTCAGTACCAAAGGTCAGGCCGACATTAATGTCCAACGTTGGATATACCTTGTATTTTGGTTACTCTCGAACACAACCTAAAAACAACAAAATATCAACGTCTAATGATGTTACAGCTTCACGTTGTGTGGACGTTACCAATATGACGTCTATCAGACTTTGGATTTTGGTTGTCATACCCGACGAATAAATGTCAGTATTTGACGTCAATATGACGTTGGTTTAAGTTGATGACTTAACGTTGGACTTTCCAACACAACCTAAAATCAACAAAATATCAACGTCCTTTCACGTCATTATTGGAAGTCAAAATAACATTATCCTTAGATGCTGACAACCTAAATCTAACCTAATATTAGAGTCTTATAAAGTTGTGTGTCTGCTGGGTAGTTACTTACAGTCAACAGAATGTCTAAAAAAGGCTATCAAAATTAAGTGTATACTTTTTTGTTATTATTTCAGTTCTTCTTACTCATCCTTGTGGACCCAAATTTGAGAACCACTGGTGTAAACAACGACAGCTCCCGTAATGTTCTCCTAGCCTCTCTGGCCTGAATGTGGGCCGGTCCATCTGAGCAAGCCCACGTGAAATGACCCACTGTAATAGATTGAACTGCGCATTCAAATTGTCTACCATAGCTGCCGTCCCACACGCGCGAGTACGAATACATCCGCATACACAAGCTCACAGAGTCACGTAAATGAGATCTTAAACGGCTCTGTGCTTTGCCCTCTCTCTTCAGCGCCAGAGTCACGCATCATAGTCCGCAGCCAGCAAAACAAGATGAAATAAAATTCTAAGCCGTCCTGGCAGTCAAGGACACCATTCCCTCACCGTAATAGCCTGTATCGTCTGGACACTCCATGTGTAGCTTTTCTTCATTGCTCTGGGCTTTTCTTCCAACAATAAGCTCTTTATCACTCCTCAACACAATTCATTTAAAGCCACCGTCAAGAAGCAATCAAACCTTAAGTAAGAGGATTCAAAGTCAATGTGTTATTGTTCAGCAAAGTAGCATTGCTTCATTTCCATAATGCACACAAGGAAGATGCCAGGGAAGTCGCACGCAGCGATAGGACACATGAAAAGAAACCATTTCCTTGATTCTATTTATTGCCATATAATTTGTGTTCTTTTGTGCTGAACGTTATGATTTAATTGTTCCTATTGTTTTATCCTTTCTGCACAGCAATGTCCCAGTTTTCACTCGTGCTTCTCTTATTTTCTTTCTCCTTCTCCGGGATGACATTATGTTTGGCTTTCTTGTCTCTCTGCCCCGAACACCAATGATTTAGCAACTCCTGACATATCCATTACACAGTACAGATTGGCTATTCTCTCCTCCTCATGTCTCAGCACCTATAGAAATGACATGTACCTTTCTATTTTTTCTCTAATGCCCTCAATTCGAGGACCGATGCTTTTAGCTTGAAATGGATTCAAATTTCAGCAGTCCTTCTGTACTATTAACTAGAGACTTCAATCTTAGCAAAGTCTTCCAGGAAAATGGTTTCTGGTTCATAATGCTTTTGCTTGCCCATGTGTGTATTTCATGCACGTGTGCTTTTTTTTTCTTAAAACGGTTTAAAATGTTGATTATATTGAAGCCAGTATTATGGAATGTGTCACTTTATTATGTGAAAGTGTAGTTAAACCCCATCTCCACAGAAGTAGATCAATGCCTGCTTTTACATCACTCCTTTTTTTTGCTCCGCCCAAAAATTTGCGCCTGCAGTAAGTAAATAACTAGAGGTAACTCAATGATAGTCTTTGCATCGCCTTCCTTCTAATGCAGAAAGAGTGGATGAACTTTATTCAAATTAAATTTCAGATAATGTCATGTCAGTAAGAACTTGGTCCATTGTGCTCTTCATTTTACATTAGATTTAAAAATATATATAATTTATAACGATCTGAAAACGTCATGAAACTATTAAGATACGTCAGTGACTCATAGGATATCTTTAAAACATTCGACATAATGCCTCGTTCAGACTAGCAGCGACTTTATAGCTGTATGTTGCGCAGGTCTGTGTAGGTCTACAACGCGAGAATACAACCGACCTCTAAGCAAGCTGAGAGAGGATCACGTGAGCTCTGCTGGTGGTCCTATTGGCTGTCGCTGAAGTCGCTCTTCATTTGCCAGCAGCTAGCTCTCTGCAACTCTCACATGGTTGCCCACTGAAGCTAAGCAGTGCTGCGCCCAACAACTGGTTAGTACCTGGATGGGAGACCTGGATGGGAGACCACATGGGAAAGCTTGGTTGCTGCCGGAAGTGTTGTTAGTGAGGCCAACAGAGGGCACTTAACCTGCGGTTTGTGAGGGTCCTAACGCCCCAATATAGTGAAGGGGATTCTATACTGCGCCGTCTTTCGGTTGAGACGTTAAACCGAGATGGTCATTAAAAATCCCAGGATGTTGTTCGAAAAAGACTAGGGGTTTAACCCCAGCATCCTGGACAGATCTGCACACTGGCCTCTGTCCATCATGGCCTCCTAACATCCCCATATCATAATTGGCTTCATCACTCTGTCTCCTCTCTGCCAATCAGCTGGTGTGTGGTGTGCGGTCTGGCGCAATATGGCTGTCGTCGCATCCAGGTGGATGCTGCACACTGGTGGTGGATGAGGAGATCCCCCCATTGTGTAAAGCGTTTTGAGTGTCTAGAAAAGCGCTATATAAATGTAAGGATATGTGTAAAAAATTTTATGTAAATTTTTTTAAGGACAACAGTATTTCCAGCAGAAAAGATATCCAAACATGCTGCTTAAAATTATAAACATCTGTGTTTTTGAAACTATCGAAGACAGCAGAAGTCAATGATTCATTTGCATTATTTAGCCTGGCATGTTTACTCTTCTGAAATATAAATGTTTCTCAAAATAAAATATTTGGTGTTCAAAAGGGAAAAAAAACTGTTGTTTTTTTAACCAGACGTTTAAAAATAATATATTTTAGAGCAGTAATTGCAATACAGTAATATCGTGAAACCATGATATTTTTGTCCAAGGTTATCATACCGTCAGAATCTTATTCATGCCCATGCCTAGTGATATATATCTGTTATTATTATAGATCATTTGGAACTGTATTTAAGCAGTTTAGCATAAATCACAACAGCTTCCATCAATTCTAATCAATTCATATTTATTTCTATAGTGCTTTTTTCAATGTAGATTGCGTCAAAGCAGCCTAACAAATCGTCACTTCTGATTAACTGGTGCCAAAAATCAACAGTAAAAACATAATTTGCTGCAGTAGGAGAAACTGTGTCAATTTTTTTCTTCATTTAGTAAATGACTTGCCTCAGCAGGCAATCCTGACGCGCAGTGAACGCGCTGTGGCGTTTGAAGGTTTCAGACACGGGGCACAGACGATCTTGATTCTGGGGGTCATTAATAATATAATAACACAACTATTTAAACGGTAAGGCACTTTAGAATGACCAAAACAACATTTCAGATGTTTTACAATGTGCTCAGCCTGCTGGTTTGTCCATTTACACACATTTTCATCACATGATCTCTTATAACAAAATCACATGACCTTTTTTTACCGGGACTTATGTGGTAAAAATGTTTCCATCGCAGTTTATGCGCATCTTTTCTTATCGAATAAAAAGTTTATCCTATCCTACTCAGTTATGCGCATACATTTTTATGCGCATTTCCAAAATTTATGCGCATCATGGCGTTTCCATCAACTGTTTTATATGCGCATATCCAAAATGTAGCTATAGTCACTGTTGAAGTTCAGCTCAGCTTAGTTCAGTTCAGTTTAACCTCTTAAGCTCTGGGGCTATTTTGGGTAATTCCGCCTGAATTTGGCCTTCCGATTTAAAAAGCTTCCCATACCCACAAGCAGAGGTGTAAATACAAAAGTTTGGTATCAATTGAAAGGAAACCCTTTGAAATTTCATAAAATACTGTTGAAATTAATAACAATTGTTTTATATATTGTCTGTGTTACAATAAACACACACAAAAAAAGCGCTTTTTTTTTTTTTACATATAAACTGAAGTTTGAAAGTGTGTAACTCGGGCCTTGAGTGCCCCAGCGTCCTGCAAACAATTTTATTTCTTTCTAGCAGATGTAAGCAAACACAAGAAAAAGGAAATTAATCTTTATAATATTGTATGTAGGAGTTATTCTAATCCAACTACAATGAGGAAAAATGCCTTTTTTTTATTTCCGCCTACCTAATTTTGAAGTCTCCCCATACCCATATACAGTACAATAAATGCAAAATCTCAACTTCATTTTACAGAAATCCCTTTGAAATTACAAAAAGAACAGCTGTAAGTGATAAATATTATTAGGTATGTTGTCTGTCCTATGATGAACCATCTTAACACAAACCGCTTTTAGTTTTTTTGTTCCAAATCCCGTTTTAGAAAGTGTATAACTCAGGCCCTGTATGCTCTATCAAACTACAGAGAGTTTTGATTGTTACCAGCATATGTCAGGAGACACTAGAAAAATGAATTTTGTTTTTATCATGTAGTATGCAATAATTATTTTAGTTCAGCCAAAGGATGGGAAAACACAACTTTTCTGTAATTCAAATCACCAAGTTTCCTACCTGTCAAAAGTGAAAAACAAGATATTACAAGGCTTATTATCACAGAAATCAAAATTTTACTTCTTGAAAACCATATCAAAATCATCACACTATATCAAAAAAAGCTAATGACACAGTACTTTTTTTACCTTTTATTTTTCAATTATCAAACAATTTTTACACTATAAAGTAATATAAATATTGTGCAAATGAATAAAGTGCAATAATCCAATATTTCTATAAATAAAAGATATAAATAAGTATATAAAAAGTTTTTGGGAGCCCAGTCATCATCACCATTATCATCCTCATTTGATGAACTAAGACTGTAACACAAATAAACACAGTTTATATGAATGTTCTATCTTATATATTACAAGCTAGTAACCTCTGGATACTCGTTTCCCGTTGTTTCAGTTGTGACGAACACAAAAAAACTACAATTACCAGTGGGCCAGGCGCAGTAAGGCGTGTTTACGCACGGCACTGGTTTGCATACTTCTCTTCCTGTTTGTCATGCAATATCTCAGTCACTGATTGGCTGATCAAGACGCGCGATATATCAGCGTAAAGCCGATTCTCGCGTTTCGAGTGATGTATAGATCATCTGGATACGTTGACGTTATCATATTTTCCCGAATTTTGGAATATCATGACCCTAATTTGTTGCGTTTGGCACTTACGAGACATAGCAGGGGATCACTCAAGCACAGAACCTCAGAAAACGCTGAAAAAGAGCTCATTTCGTCGCAGAGATCCTAAGGTAAGAAACGATCAAGCTTGTTAGGCTATCTGTGGTACTTTCCGGCGCTCACGGAGCAAATAATCAATAGGCTTGTTTGAGGTGCGCCTCGCCTTGACTGCAATGTAGACGAGAGCAGGCGGCTGCAGTAAGAGGAGGGCTCAAAAACTGCATCAGAAGTCGGACACGTCCCGAATCTCGCTGTTTTGCCGCCTAGAAACGTTACCAGTGGCGGAGATCGCGTTCGCGCTTTTTATCGCGGACGAACCTCAAGAAAAAATACTATAGTAACTTATAGTGAATATTATAGTGTTTTTGAACATGTTGTTTTCAGTATTTGGTTATGTTTATAGTAGCTGTGATACCATATAGAATTTAAATAGGCTATTTTTATAATATGCAGATGGTTCAAAAACACTATAGTATTCCTATAAGTTACTATAATATTTTTTAATGTGGGAGTGGATGCATTGATGCAATTGAAATATCAAAAAGATGGCCAGAATCAGAGAAGATGAACAGCTCATTACTTAAAAGGGTTTATTCAACAGTGGTATGTTCAACAGTGATAAACATTAAAAGAATCAACAAATAAACAGCTAGAAAGCTTTCAAGAATGAAAGCTTTCAATGGCTACATTATAAATGAAGTAACTATAGCAAGATGCTTTTGAGTGACAGGTCATGACAAATGTTTGTTTGTTTGTTTTGCTAGAAATGTCCCTAGAATTTGGCATTTTATTAAGCAAGTGGTCCATTTCTTTTAGCAATTTCAGAGAACATTAGAAGGTATAAAGGGAAATACTACTGAAGACAAAATTATTAACCCTCTTGTGAAGTTTAAAGAAAAATAGTATTGCATCAAATAAGTAAAAATGCTGTATAACAGATTTAGTTTTCAACAGTTTCTACTAACTCATTTGTAGGGCCACACGGAATCTGCGCGCGCAGAATTCCGCAGATTTCCGCAGATTTTCAGCCCATCATTGATTCTGTTTATTTACTGGTGTAAATGTGTGTATATTTTTATTTATTCAGTTTTTAAGTTAATTTCAGTAATAATATTGACTAATATGAAAATATTCATATGATTTATTTACAACACAGTTTGTAGAGAAACATTTTTGTCTTTTAGTAGACATTTTATATGAGAGACTTGCTTTGTTTACCAAATAAAGTGGATCTAATTGGATTCGCATTGTAAACATTAAATAAAAGTTAAAAAGGTATTACTTTTTATTTCATATATTAAGATTTTTGTTATGATACTCCCAAAATAATTCCGCATAAATCCGCAGATTTTTAACAAAATACTCCGCAGAAATAGCAAAAAATGTCCGCAGATTCTGTCTGGCCCTACTCATTTGTCTAGTCTTTGCCATGATGACAATATTATATTATATATTTTACATAATATTTTACTAGTTTTTTGCAAGATACTATTCAGCCTAAAGTGCAATTTAAAGTGTTAACTATATATTAGTTATGTTAAAGAAAAATGAGGAAAGCCATTGGACAACAGTTGTTTATTCTGCAGACGTTAAGAAATTCTTAAGGGGCTAATTTATTGACATGCTTATTAGGCCTATATAAACTGCTTTTACTCCAACCAGACTAAAATAAACAGCCCAAAACTTTGTCAAGAATAAAAACTATGAGGCTATATGAAATATTGTGAAAATGTTCTTGGTCTATTAAACATAACTTTTGACTTCATGTGTGTGTTTTGCTTACTACACCCCTTTCACTTCTCATATGAAACCACACAAAGATGAGGCATAATGGCAGAACAGTCTGATTACCTTTGTATGTCTGCATGTGTATGCATTGGACTGACTTTCAGGGAATAATATTGCATAAACATGACAATACAAAATTCACACAAACATACAAAAAAGTGAAAATGACAACAAACAGGACTTTAAACTCAGATAGAAATAAAATACAGCACATGCACATCCTAAGGATTTATTTCTAACATTTAGTTATATTAGATAGGTTACGTTTTGTTTTTATAAAAGTTTGTTTTGTTTTTGTTTGCGTGTAAATCTAAATAATTAAACATATGTAATAGTTTTCATGTCTTTTTAAATTATCAACGAAAATACAATAAGGTATACAGCCGGGTATAAACCTTAGTAAAAACAGAAAATAGAGACTCGTAATTTCAGTCTCATCCAATAAGCATTAAGCTGTGTCGTCAGCCAGTCGTTTCCCATCATGCTTTTGGTGAGCGCAGTCGTTGAAGAGCAACTGCAGCCGACTGCTCAATCCGAGACATCCGCCTCGCGGTCGCGCGAGTTTTTTGGCGCACGTCAGCGTGACATCAGAGCAAGGTGCAAGCAAGTCGGACACGTTTCTAACCGGCATGCATCTTGCGGTGATCACCGGTGATGCGTTCTGCGCAGAATTTAGACATCTCAAACGAGCCTAATGATTTCTCTTGTATGTTTACAAAATAGGAGTTTATACCTCATGATTCATTCAAAGACTGTTGGATGAGTGATTGTTAATCAATAAAAGTAACGGTGGATCCTTATTTTTGGGAATGAGAGCTTTCATTTGATGTATGATTCGCTCATGTTTGTCATATATGGGCGATATGAAAAATATGCATACTGAACCATGTACACAATCGGAGCGGTCGACATAGTGTAAAATAAGAGTAAATAACTTCGTTACAGTACAACAAATATTAAAGTGATGTATATCGGTTGAAAATAGACATTCTAAGCTTTCACTCAGTGGGTCGTTTGGTGTTATTGATACAGAAAGACCTCTTTAAAACTATAGTTATTCTTCCGATGACGTCATATTGTCCCCGGTACCGGGCAGGCAGAGTTAAAGTGGTTAATGCACATAAAGAGTCCAGACTATCAATCACACTGTAAATGCAGATGTTTACAGTGGACACACAGTTGTCTTTTCCAACTTTGAGACCTAACTGTGGAAGCAAATAATTGATCATTTTTATATATGCAAAAATGTTAACAAATCCTATTAGCGGCCATTTACTTAAATCCATTTAGTAAATAATCCACCACACATTTTAAAGAGAAACAAGACTGAAAATAGCCTATTATTTTAATATTGTGATTGGAATTTAAAAAACATATAACAATTTAAGAGAATGGTACAAAATAAATGAAGAGGCAGTTGATGACCCCTCAAAAATAAGCTTCTTGTAAATATACCAACTGTACATGTTGCCTTCAAACATCACTTCTACTGTTTAGCTGCATAATGACTGTCACAACAGCACTATGCTATACTTAAGAATGCTGGATTTCACCTTGTCTCGTGTTATAGGCTGCTGTGCATGACCTTAAGAGCCATCTGGCCCCGTCTGAAATCCAGAGTGTCTCCTGTAACTGTCTACGGTTTAAATCGCCCTCATCGGCAATATAGCGCAGGGCATATTGTGGTTAATGGTCTGACAAACATGTCTCAGGCAAGTCCTGTCCACTCTCTCCATCTCCCTGAAACTGTCCTTCCTCACCCAGCCACTCCTCCATCACGAGGGGATTAGAGCTAATGCTTTAAATGAGCACGGCCCAGAACCAAAGGGAATTAAAGGCAATTAGCATGCTAACAAACGGCTAATAACATGTCGTTTCCACTGTTTGTAAGGCTTTACCTGTACTCTTTTGACAAGGGCTTTCATTTCCCCTCTGTAATGAATGTACTCTGGTGGTCTATCAATTATTGAACACAACTTTTTTTTTTAATATTAGGAATCCAGCTTTGTTAAAAGCCTGGCTAACGTAACAGGATTAATATTTGCACATTTTATCACTACCCTGCCATAACGTCACAAGGGACTTGAGTTTTGTTCGCAGATTTCACAGTAAACGGCAAAACAACTTAGCAGGTTTGCATGAGGTTGCATGAGTGCTGTAGTGACTGTCTCGCTAATTAATCCCATGTAATTAGCACTAACGCTCTATCATGGTATGTTTTACACTATGATAGTTTTCCCGGATGTTATTTATGTCTTTGAGAATTGATGTGGGTTTTTCAGTTCGGCACAAGATTCATTCCTTCCATCATCGCTACGCTCGCCCAATAAGCAAGCACTACTAATTACAATAATAATAACGATAATAGTAATAGCATCATTTCAATCTCACTTTCAGTAATTGCATTGTTCCACCCGTTTCCGTTTCTGCTTAAATTATATTTAACTTCATCTATCCCTGGCCCTGCAAACAGGATTACTGGTACTTATCTGAAATGAAAGTGCATCTTTGACGCACTGTAATAACAGGGAGTGGAAAATCCAGTCCATCGCAATAAAGCTGAAACTAATTCATTAGAATGGCTGTCTGCAAGGAGTGTTTTTCGATTCTGCCATGCGGTGCGTGGCTCGGGCCCACCACACCAGTGCTCTCCTGTCTCAAACCCCCCGCAGCCCTTCCCTGGAGCAAATAATAAAGGCGATGATGAGGGCCATTTGTGTGATGTGCCATGACCTGAGATGGGAGAAAGGGCTGTGGAAAAGATCACAGCAGCTGCATCAACAGCCATGTGCGTCAGGCCTCTTCAAAGGCCTCTGCTAAAAGGCCAAGCTGAACGCAAACAAGACTATCAAACTCTGCAACTTCTCTGGAGATGCTCAAAAAAAGGAGGGGTGACTAGAGGAGCCGTGTCGTCCGTGCCTCCTGTTCCATAATGGAATAGAAACACAGGAGCCCTGTTTGGTCACCAAACACAATTAACAGGGTTCCTTCGCCCACATCAATACTGCTATTTGCATAGCGTATTGATCTGAGCTCCTTATAATCACAAAATGTTAAGTGCACCAATTAATTCTCAATCTGTTTGTGCCCTTGTCTGTTCGCCAAGAGCTCTGAAGGTCAGTGCGAAAATGAACTGCTCTTTGATTTTTCCTCCTTTTTTTGTTTAGACAATGCTATTCTCTTTCAGACAGCCAAAAAGGCCCATCCCAGCTTTTTCATTATCATTCCTGGCGAGTACTGACTAAAGTGTTTGGAATCTTGTGATCTGATTTGTCCTTTTTAAACAAGGTGTTTCTTTCCCTGTTCACTAATAGGTCTCTGTCTCATCTTTATATAACGCAAAGCCCTCAATATCTACCACATTGGGCCCTATCATGCACCCAGCGCAATAAGGCGTAAGACATGTTTGGTGCAATTTGTTACTGTTTTCAGACCAGTGTAACCCGAATTTTCACATTTTGCACCACGTTGTGCATTCATTCATTCATTTTCTTATCAGCTTAGTCCCTTTATTAATCTGGAGTCGCCACGGTGGAATAAACAACCAACTTTTCCAGCACATGTTTTACGCAGCAGATGCCCTTCCAGCTGCAACCCATCACTGGGAAAGACCCATACATTCTCCTTCACACACAAACACTACGGACAATTTAGCTTACCCAATTCACCTGTACTGCATGTCTTTGAACTTGTGGGGGAAACTGGAGCACCCAGAGGGAACCCACTGGATTGCAAGGAGAACATGCAAACTCCATACAGAAATATTTACTGACCCAGCCGAGGCTGGAGCCAGCGATCTTCTTGCTGTGAGGTGACAGCGCTGCCCACTGCATCACTACGTCGCCCCCACCATGTTGTTTAAATAGCAAATTCATTTGCACCAAATTTACGGACTCATGAGCATGCTGGTCTAAAAAAGAGGTGTGTTAAGGTGGATTGTTGGCACATTGCTATTTTGAAGAACTGAATTACACTGCGCCATTGACCATCTAAAAAGCAGGTCTAAGGTCCAGAGCAGAGCACGTTAGTTATGTGCCTATGTGGGTTCAAATGCCTACTTAATGTTTAATACATTGCTTAATAAAATGTTAGAAAAATTATTATTTTCTACATAAATATAAAAACCACAGCCTCCATGCATTTTTCAGTTTTTTCATGACAATTTGCATTTCTATAATGTTATTATTAGCAGTATTATTTATTATAGCATTTTTGTTCATTTATTCATTAATTCTCTTTTTGGCTTAGTCCTTATATTAATATGGGGTCAACTTATCCAGCATATGTTTTACACAGTGGATCCAGTTGCAACCTATCACAGGGAAATATTCACACACACTGTTTTTAGCTTACCCAATTCACTTACACCACATGTCTTTGGACTTTAAACCAGAGCACCTGGAGGAAACCCAAGCGAACACAGGGAGAACATGCAAACTCCATCGATCGTGCTACTCATTGAGCCACCGTGACACAGCATATTTATATTTGTTTTATTAAAAATGAGTTTAGATTATGCAGCATAAGAATAAGATGTGTGTTTGGACATAAACTCATTTTTTTTCTTTACCACACTTTGCTATTATCGTTTATTTATTAATTTGCTGGAAATTAGAACTAAATTTAGAAACTGTTTTGAAACAAATCTTTGAACTTAACAAACTAAATTAAATATGTATGTCTTCAGTGGAGTGCGTACAATACAGGTTCCTTATCCACGAACGTAAAGAAGTAAACAGTAAAAGTAAATTAAAAAGAAAGTAAAGTGGCCGAATGGAGGAGGCTTGTTTGTTACCCTCACGCTGCAGATGGTCTGTTTAACTGTTCTCTCACCAGTGAAGCGTTCAGTTTTTCTGCCTACAAAGTCTGCCATGTAAATAGCAAATGTGCCATGGCATGATGCAATTGACTTTTAAAGAGAATGGGATATGAGATTCTGATTGGTTTAATTCGCCAATTGTCTTATAAGTCTATGACAGAACCTTTCACTCTTATCGACATGAGTCCAATGCCACAAAACACTCAAAAAAAATCTGGCCTTGTTACAACACTATAGAACATGACCTTGCTCTTGCTCCTGCTCCTCTATTTGACTTGATCACAGCAATAAGTTAGCAGCTGCTCCCATTCTCCTGTTTGTGACATCTCTATCCTTTGGGAGAACGAAGGCTGTGTCTGCATGTGAGGATTATGTATGAGAATGTACCTTTCACTTTTCATAAATAGGTACTGCGTATTTTTATCTTTATCTTTTAATGAAATCCTATCTACTGAAAGCTCGAGGTTAGAGGTGAGCTGTGACATAATACAATCTCTCTCTCTTTCTCTCTCTCTCCATATGATTGAGAATTTGCTCTTTTTGATCGAGCGGCTTGTTAATATAGAAATATACACTGAAAGGAAGAGATATAGCGTCCTTTGTTCGCTTTTGCCCTTCCGTGTCTACTTAGTCCTCCGATTTGCGAGATCTGTTTGTGTTGCATGATGTGAAGAGAGGTGCCAATTGAATTCGCAGCTCAATGGCTCTCACTTGTATCGCACCTTTGTGTATGAGATTGTCGGTGCATAGCCAACAGATACAGCTATAAAGCATTAGCAAAAGAGTGCCGAGCGTGTTTCGGCGTCGTCACATGTCCTCGCATGTCAGGTATATGGCTGTGACGGCCCATTCTCCATCAATGCGGCAGTCAGCGGTTACAGCCAAGTGACAAATGAGCTTGCCTTCAGCGAAAGATGAATTTCAATCCACTACACCTGTGCCACCTCACCAAATGAAAGGCCTGATTGCCCGCTATTGCGTATTCGAAATGCTTAATTCCTCCATTAAAAAACCTATTTACATGAATTAGGGACAATTAGCGTTTTCAGGCCCATTCCGGCTTTGTTCGCCCTGTCCATTAACATTTAAAAGTGTCGGCTGCCAGACGCAAGAAAAGCCCCGTGATCTGATTTGAGTTGACCCCCCACGTTGGGTGCCTGGATAGACCCTTTTCATCTCGCCAGGGCTGATGAGGAGCTAGCCTTGCTTCTCAGATTTGCCTCAATTACATGTAATCAACAAAAGCAATTCAGCCAGGGGTGATCAAGAAAAAAAATGCCCTGAAAGAAGAGGTCTGCTAGAGACGGACAGGGCGGAATTGCTCTTAGACTTCATAAAAACCAGACTGTGAATGTGTGCAGCGTTATTGAAAAATAGGGCTTCGTTCTCTGCATTTCCAGATCAACAAATGCAAGGAAGGGGCAGCTAGAAGGAAAAGGTGAAGGTAGAGAAGTTTTAATGAGCACATGAGCTCACATGAGATGCATTAATTGCTTTACTCCTGGTTTTGTCATTTCTTGCATGCTTGAAAATGGACTCCATTGAGGCCATTTATACCCATCCACCGGTCTCTCTAAAATTACACATGCTGACCCCGGTTGCTCATACATAGAAAGGGTTCTTGCAGCAAGGATCTGTTAGAATGAACGATTCAAAATGTCATGGGTTTTTATGAGAGGGTTAGAGAGCTGAGAATTATTATTTTTATTCTCACTTCAAGTTCATGAAATCACCCACCAAAAAAGGGTGAGCAATAGTGTACTTTTCCTGCTCTTTCTAGCTTTCCTGCTCTTTTTTCAGTGGTCTTATTCAGAAAGCTTTTTGAGGCTTTAGCTTTTAAACACAGGTCCCATGCAAGTGATGCATATGAACATATTTCCACTTTTTCCAAAAAGAGGTTAAGGAAGATCAAAGCAGAATGCTGGATGCTCCTAGAGAGACACAGAAGAAAGAGTGGGCTTCATCCAAACTCACTGTGCCTGAAAAGAGATGAAACTGATACTTCTGTTCAATTAGTGCTTGAGATTGTTCAACATTTTATCTTCTTTTTATCATTCAAAGGTTTACAGTTGAATTGAAAAAGCTTTTTTTTTCACATTCTTTAAATGTTGCAAAATTTCCACATAAACATTTTTACTATATTAATGATAAGAAATGTTTTTGGAGTACCAAATCAGCACATTTAAAAGTATTTCTTAAAGATATTTTAAATATATATTGAAACAGAATATTTTAATAACAGTTTGCAATAGTAGTATTTTTACAGTACTATATATTAGCAAATCTAAAAAAATATGTAAGGCTTCTTTAAAAAAAATTAACATTTTACATGTAAACACCATTACATTTCATTTTCATTTTAAAATCATACAAACTATAAACATAAACATGTATAGTATTAAATATTATTTTGTCATTGGCTGAGTAATTTTGCTTTAAAAAACACGGATAATTGTTGTACAATAAGATCCAACATTACTAACCGATGTGAGACATGCTTGGGCTGTGCTTTAACAGAATTTACAAACAGAAACAGAAATTAAGTGTAGCATCATTTAGCACTTTTAACGGCATTTGCATGCTTTTTATACAGTTTCTATTCAGTTCAATTAAAGTATAAATTGAAATGCAAAGTCAAAGTATAAATAGCCAGTGATGGAAAGAGTACTGAAAAATCATTCTCATGTAAAAGTACCATTATTTGACCAAAAAATATGAAGTAATATTGAAGTAAATATTACTCAAAGTAGGAGTAAAATATAGCCCTTTTAAAAGTGCTCAGGAGTAGTAAGTATTGAGTATTACCATGTGTTTACATGTAATTTGTGCATGGATGTGTGAATGTAACATTGTGTAGTGCATTTAGTGATCTTCCTTCATTCCTTTCTTCCATTGTTTGTTCTGTCCTTCTTTCATTCATTCATTTGTTCACTCGTTCCTTCCTTCATTCTTTCATTCGTTCGTTCATTCTTTGGTTCCTTCCTTCATTTGGTCCTTTGTTCATTCGTTCCTTCTTTTTTTATCCTTCCTTTGTTTCTTCCATCCATCTTTCCTTCGTTCTTTCCTTAGTTTGTTTAGTCCTCCCTTGAATCCTTTCTTCCTTCATTCGGTCCTTCCTTCCTTCATTAGTTCTGTCCTTTCTTCTATTCTGTGTTCAGCTCTTCCTTGCATTCTTCATTCCATTTAGTTATTGTTTAAGGCCATTTAGCGATTTCAGTCATCATACAGTCCACATGCTTCATTTTCTCATTAGTGATATGCAGTCTCTGGGTCATTGCATGTAAAGATTTTTGACATCTTTTTGGACACTTTTAATGCTTCCAAAATGTTTGCTGCATTTATAAAGCGCCCATGTCTTAAGGTTGTTCCGTATGATCTGATTTACTTCTTATGTGAGATTTGATTGGACAGGAATCACAGGACTTATTTTTCTACTTTATCCAATCGCCATAGACAAGAAAAAAAAGGAGTGACTGCAGATTGAAGCATTTGCATTTTGTACTCAAGGGAAAATAAAAGTACACATTTTTAAAACAACTTAGTAAATTACAATTCCTGAGAAAAACTAATCAATTACACTAATTGGAGTATTTGTAATTTGTGACTTTACACCACTGTAAATAGCAGAAGTGAACGAACAGATTTTCCCTACAAGTAAATGTTAATCTAAGCAAAAAAAAAAAAAAAACTACAGCAA
Source organism: Danio albolineatus (assembly GCA_903798035.1). Taxonomy (NCBI): domain Eukaryota; kingdom Metazoa; phylum Chordata; class Actinopteri; order Cypriniformes; family Danionidae; genus Danio; species Danio albolineatus. The sequence continues at coordinate 744,835 of CAIGQQ010037820.1, read as the reverse complement.
ATACAAAAGCAGACGCTTATGAGCTATAACAACATCACTAATGACTGAATCACTGAGGAATATCCAAAGGATAGAAGTAAATATCACCAAATTGGAGCTCTGACAGGGGCTTGAGCGTTTTAAACAAGCTAAAAGCAGGTGCAGGTGCTGTATATGGATCGCAAGTGCTCACAATTTACAGTTTGTGATCATATCTCTGTTTGTGATGTGTTGATATGTGTACAGTAATGAAGTTTACACTGCACGCTTGCGGATTTTAATTTATTTGGCGCGTTAATCTAGTTAATAATATCATTCAGAAGGTCATGATTCACACACATTAAATAATTACTTTATATATCTTATTTTGTCATTTTTGGCCGATACCAATCGCAGATGTTTCATTACAATGCCTTCCTCAATGTGTGACACTATCTTTTCACTCCAGCCTTATGTCCCACGGACAATCACATCACGTCATTAGCGACTACTCAATATAGATCTCATTTTCGATTCAAAAATACTGCAATTTACCACACAAAAAAATATTTCCTTTACCTTCAAAAGCATTATCTCTAATGTACAGAAAAACAACATATCAATTATCATCATTCACTTATTCGTGTCTACGTCAATACAATGAAAATATTTGTAGCTTAAAGTAGACGTAAATATGACTGGTATGTGCTGCATTTCTATGGAGATCCCAGTGTAGCACCATTACGGCTCATTGTTTTGTTTTGTTTTTTGCTCGCCAATTCTCCGCACAGGTCACGACTGAAAACTATATATTGCTCTCTGTAAGGATCATGATGATAAAAATGACTTATTTTCAGGTTTATAACCTGCGAAATTTAACCATATAATATTTTGACAATTTTATAAAGACATTATAAGATTTTCTGAATTATTAATTGAACAATAACTCTTACAAATAAACCCAAGAGTTGACCTAAAAGCCAATCCCATCATCCAGTTATAGAATGAAGCAATCAAATGCTGAAATGTATCCTTGAGTTTCCAATTCTGATATAAAACCTCCAGCAATCCTGCCAATATCACAGCTTTCCACAAAGGACACAGTCAAATGCCATTGTCTCTCCAGCTTTGGTACAAATATTGTATTCTCTATCAGACAATCCTTTTCCAATATGGTTCAACTCGAAGAATGGAGGAGTTAGAGATTCCAATATCCCCACACAGCCTAAAAACTGTACACAGAGACACATACACAGTACTGCTACTTGTGGATTTGGCATAATCTGTATGCAGAATTATAGCCAGCTGCTTTTGATACTAAACAAACGTTTACATTGGCAGTATTTGGACCGGTTCCCTTTACATTATGAGTCTATTAAGTAATGTTACTGGCTTGGAAAAGAAATTACCGTTACCAAAAAACTCTACTTTACAGTGTATCGTGTATTTTTGTGTTCTGTGGGTTTGGAAACATATACACCTTCAATGACTTCTCACTTTATAAAGTGGACTGTGTAATAGAGAAATGAAAAAGTCCGCTCTAGCTATATTTCACGAGCAGTAATTTAGCCGCAGCCTTTGCGAAAGAGTCTATTAGCATAATTGTGCTATTGATTAAGAATAACTCACTTTTCCTCATTATGATTACATTCGCTTGTTGACTTCACCTATACTAAATGAATTCATTTTTGTGTCAGTCTTGTTGACTGGTATGATCTATGGCTTATCTATATCATCGATTTCTGTAAAGTTCATCCATCTATAGGTGAGTGGCATAAAAGTGTTTTACATAAAAAGATTGAAAAGGGACAATGTGCATGTAAGCGAAATGTCACTGTTGTGGAGACAGGCCCCGATGGCATAGTCCCTTGAGGAATTTCCTCGCGACTTGGGCCACATTGTGATATTACACTAATTATGAAAGGTTTCATAATGGATCGCTGTATATGGAGTGCATATCTGAGTTCAGGGAGCTCTTAATGTGCACTACAGAGCACAAACGTTGCTATTTTTAATTCTGCAGTGGTCTAAGTCACAGACTAAAAGCCAAATAAAGCATTCTCTAAATAAACACATTGCCTGTTGTGTGCTGGACGTTACTCCAGTGGTGGAAAAGCAGCTGTTGTGACTGCCCTCAGAGAACCTGTGGATATCCAGTCTAAATCCAGCCCAGGTAGCTGTGAAAAAGCTAATAATGCGTTATTGCTGCTCAGGTCTTCTCTGTCATCTCTCTATCAGTCACTCTATACTGGGCTGGCCGAGTGATAATGGGTAATAATGCAACGGGGAGAGAGACCGATCTCAGCAGGTCCAGAGTGGTGTGAGAGGGGCCTGAGTGTTAGACTCCATATCCCACATGTGATCCCTATTCCGAGTGAAGAAATGAGGAATCTTTCTGGCAACAGATTCACAAGACATACTTGGAGAGTGAATGGGGATTAATTTGATATTTTCTGACCTGTAGATTGATTGCTTTGCTCCAAAAGATATACTTACAATATTGATTTTTCTTCTCAGTTCGAGGTCGGACCACAAATCTAGTTAATTTTCAGGTCAAATTTCTGATATGTAATATTAAAGGTGAATATTGATGTGTTTTTTTTTTACAGAATTGCAGTGATCTATTGAACAATTGAACTATTTGCATATCTAAAATCTAAGCCAGGGGTACCCAAACTTTTTCTTATGAAAGGCCAAAAACCAAACTTGATTGAGTGTGGTGGGCCGAAGGTAAATATACCGAACTCTATTGCGTTAAAGATACCATGAGTAATTTCCTAATTTATTTCATATATAAAAATAGCTATAAAACATTGCTTTATATTAACTAATGCAGTTTATATCTTTTAATTTTATTATCAACTTATTACAGTTAAAAAACAATGTCATTTATAACAAAATGGAGTTACACTAGTCAAGCTGCTGCTGTTTTTTCACTTGATTTGCATGCCGATGTCTTCTGGATTGTCCTCTATACATCAAGTGACATTATTTTTATATTTTTTTTAAAAATATTTTATTTCAGTTTGCTTTTTTGTAGCTCAGCAATAAAACAAACAAAAAAGGTTACGTTAAATTAGAAATTATGATCTCTGTTAAAGGTATTCACTCCAAGCCTTCCCATCGTTCTCACTCTCTTCTCAGATGGGATGGTGGGTTAAATCAAAGGTTACCATAGGCCAACTTTGGCCCATGATCCCTATAGTGGCATCTCTGATCTAAGAGTTTAGAAAAATCTAAAACTCTAAATCTAAACTTACTTACTCCCAGGGCCATTTACTGTATATTGAAGTTGATATTTAGCTGCACTATATTGGTGTTTCATAACATCTAGTTTGTATGAGGTGGGTTGTTAGCCCAATGCTCAACCCTGACCTGGAGGACCAGGACATACACACATACACTACGGACAATTTAGCTAACCCAATTCACCTCCAGCACGTCTTTGGAAACCAGAGCACCCAGAGGAAACACATGTGAGCACATGACCTTTAACATGACCTTTACTTAATGTCCTGGTGATTTGGGTATAAAAAATACATAATTTTGACGCATACAATGTATATTTGGCTTTAACCAGAAGACAGGTTTTGTGGTCCATACTGCCTTTGAATAAAACTATCTTCTCATTGGTCACTTGTTTACATTCCTCTGCATCCTAGTTTTTTTTCCAGATTATTTTAAAATGAAGAGGTGATTTTTGTTTTTCAACAGTGCTATCTACTGCTCCACACATGTAGGGTTCAGTGGTCCTTTGGGTTGGATTTCTCTATAGGTAATTCATTTTCAAACAGGCTGAAACCAGGCTATTTCTGACTATTTTCTAAAGTGGGGGTCGCAGGACAATGACAAGGGGGTCTCTTGATGATTTCCAAAAGTCAAATAAATTTTTATTTTTATTATTTAATCCATAACTATTTCTATATTTTTTTTTTCATAGGATTGATGTGTTTACATTAGATTAACACAGCAATAGCATCGGCTGCAGTAGATTGATTTTACAGCAACTGGCAATCAAATACATTCAAATAAGTGGTGGTCAGGTAAGGTAAATATTATATTGAACAAATAAATAAATTACTATAAAAATGATATGGTTGTTAGACTGTCGCACCTTTTGTGTTGTCAAAATTGTGTTTATATAAGCCTATTGTTGTGAGTGCAACATTTGTACATTTATAACTACCTCTGTGGAATGTGGATCGCGAGTCACTGACACTGTTATTTTGGGGGTCACAGGCTGGAGAGTTTGGTATGCTGTATGCCACAAATGCATCATGTTATGAAGCAAACATGGCAAATGTCCCAGGATGGTAGCAAGTAGGGATAAAACCAAGAAATACTGCCAAACCAGAGAGACGTTTTGAGTTTACACATATATTTTTCAGCCTGTTAATCCCGCATTTAATGTACCAAAGTTGCATTTTGCTCTTATATCAGTGTTTTCTTTATTTGTTTCTAATTAATTAACAGCATGATCGTGTTGCTGTTGCTCTCAGCTTGTGTATTCACAGGGGTAATCCGACCAAGGAACCATCCTTAATTCTAACCCAATTACATCTATCTTGACATTATATCCATATTTAATGGAGCCATATCTCCCCCCCACCCCAAACCAAAGAGGAAAAAAAGCAAGAGATCAGAGATTAGTTTGGTGCTAATGCAAACTGGTGGATTTGTTGTGAGGGCGTTTAAATCTTTCAAAGAGAATAGGAAATGATGAGGAGTATGGTGTTGCTATAACTTTAGGCTTACTCAAAGAATGCTGCAGCCTTTTTAAGTGTCAACTCCTTTTGTTCCTTTTTTGTTTTACTGCAAAGTTTTAAAACAGCCTTAAGACCTGACATGAATATTATCTGTGTTTTCAAACCTAAACATATTAAATATTCCCTTCTTTGATCACAACAAATGTGTTTTTACTTTTCTCGCTATGGTTCGTTATAATACATTTCTCTCTAGAGTATTTGACAAATTGAAAACAACAAAGAACTTAAAACAACACTGCAACTGCATGCAAACAACATCGGCGGATTCGGAGAAACACAGAACGGCCCCCTGGTGCAACTACAACATGTGCTGATAAACATCATGTTGGTATGATTGGTACACGGTTACATAATATAGATATTCACACAGTTTAATGTTCTGGATTTAAAGCACTTGCTCCTAAATTTAATGGGTTAAACCCTATCTCACTTATAAACAGTGCTTTTGTACATTAAATCCATGAATTTTTAGACAAACCGCTTGGGATTGCTGCTGGAATGGTAAAGTGGGTCTGTCTATTTGTTGTCAGTTGTGCTGGTGAATGTTGGATTCTTTTGCGTATCTACTAATGGACTGTTAATCTTTCAAGAGTTCACACTTAGCTGATGATTGATAATAAAGCGTATTTGGCATGCTGTCCCGGGAGAGAGCCCTGAGCTCAGAATATCCTTGAGCCCGGGGCTCCCTCCCGTTTAAAGGGTTAGAGGAGAGTTTGAGCTCAGGTGAGTCTCGAGAACTCCCCCCGCTTGTGAACGTGCTGAAATATGTCTGACTGGAATGCCTTAGGAGGCCATTTAAGAGTAGTTGATTTACTTTGTATGTTTTTGGACGGTGGGAGGAAACCGGAGGACCCGGGGAAAACCCACGCGAACACGGGGAGAACATGCAAACTCCACACAGAAACGCCGACTAGCTCTGAGAAAGGCTGAACCAGTGGCGTTCTTGCTGTGAGGCAACAGTGCTAACCACTGAGCCACCGTGCCGCC
>CAIGQQ010037820.1:696193-739114 GCA_903798035.1 Danio albolineatus | reverse complement strand
ATTCGTCTGATTGGTGCATTATGCTGAGCTGATGAGGTGCCAGCTGTGTTCAATCATAAGCACGTGATCCTCTCGAAATTTAGTTTATAAATAAACCCCACTTACTACTTACCCAAAAGTCCTAAAGTAGTTACAATGAAATCTACGGTCATTTTCCAACAACTGCCTGACACAAACAATTCACAGCGGAGCATGTATCCTAAAGTAACAGCTTCCATATTGAAAACCGATTCATGTTGTAATGTTTGTAAATTGGACTTCAAAGGTCATGCTGATTCATATCTTTTTCAAATGTAGTAAACAAGTTTGTTAATGAGCCTTACAAATATTTCTGATATGATGCACTGTAAGTGGGCAATTCAGTGGCAGTAACAAACAAGCCTGTCATTTTTATGAATCATTCAGAAGTCTAACAAACAAAAGAATCAGCAGTTTGATTAATTCTTCATTGAATAAAATATGTTCCATTTGCTGTAAAAATACACGTAAATCATTTTAATGGTTATTCTCCTTTAATAACTTACTACAACATACAGTAAGCCTACAACATGTTGGACATACATGTACTGTATAGAATGCAAAGAGAAGACCATAAATTTATATTCTCAGAGAGCATTTCCGCAACATAGGGCTGCATGATATTGGAAAAATCTGATATTGCGATATTTTATTTTTTGGCGATAAATATTGTGATATAAATACTGTTTCAAAAGATTTGAATAGTTCTATTTGACAGTTTTTTGGGGAGTTCTAACAGTATTTAAGTACAGAAACTGCATAATCACAATGTAAAATATGCTTTTCTTACTTTGTCTCATTTCTAGCCCAAACATCAAAAAAATTCATAGATCAAGTAAAAAATATTGTTTTGTTTTCGCCTTTAGAAGAAATAAATCAAAATTAAGAATTTTTCCTTAAAACAAGCTAAATTATCGGTAAGTATTATAGTAAAATAACCTTGTTTTCGTATTTGAAAGGTTGATATTTAGACTAGAAGCAACGCAAAAATGTATTTTTTTATAATTAAATACCATTAATCTTTGTTATAGCTTCAAACATCATGCATGAATTTTTATGCACAAATATTTTAAACTCTCTTGCTCAAACACAGGCTATAAAATATCCCTCTATTACGGGTAAACGTAGCAGCATTTCTATAAATCACATGTGTTCTGCAGCTCCTGGTCATCTATAATCCAGACTCAACATTGCAGATCTTGCGGTGTGACTATTGCGGATGCGCACATTGCGGTCTCGATGCTGAAACGATATATTCTCTCAGCATCATAAGGCAACAGAAACTAAAATGAAAACTGATAAAAAAGTATGCTTTTGACTGTTCATTTACACAACAATGGCATTCTGGAAACCTGATATATGGGTTTCATGGTTTCATAAATATTTTTGTACGCTAAATGTGTCTTATATCCTTAGAATTAGGTGTGTTTTAGAATGAAAACTATAGAGTAAATCTGAACTAAATGTGCATGGTTAGCTTTATAAATTCAGGCTCAGAAATAAGAATGTCCCACTAGCACTTTTTCTAGTATTCTGTATTTGCCAGAGGTTTTTGTCTGCAACATTAATAATCAGTAATGTCACTGTTTTCAATCAAAAGTTGATTTATTTTGTTACGCTTACATTTATCTCTAAAAATCTTTTACAATTTTGACAATTTGGCAGGGCAAGCAACTTTATCAGAAAATTTTACAGACTTTTCTCAGAGTTTTATGCTCAAATAGAATCTACTCGAAAACCTGCTTGGAGTATGTGACTCGGTCACGTCCTCTCAGGACACTTTTCAACTAGGTTTTAATCTGAAGTAGCCCTTGTAATCGAACTGGATATATCACAGGCTTCTATTAAACTCCCCAATTACAACGAGGGGCGAGAGCAGTGATTTTCCTATGATAGAAGATCTGATGCTCGATTTTATTAAAGTGTCCCTCTCCATCCACTTCAGTAACCCTATGGGTCCCCTCAGCTATTGTGCCAAAACTCTGGCCAGTTCACCCTCTCCACACAATGCCTGCAAAACATGAATTAAGTGCTCGAAAAGAAATTGATTCATAGCAACAGAAATGTGTCAAATGACCTTTACAATGCTCATTACACACGGCGCGCATCACGCTGCAAGAATGTTCCTGTTCTCCGGACCTTTTGTCTCGCTCGCTCTTCTTCTCGCCACTCGGCCTTCTCCGGGGAAATGGTAATTAATTGAAATCATTTCCATGTGTAAGGTTGCCCGAAGTCCCTCCTTACGCTGTGTCAATGGGTCGATAGGTATTTGGAGCATACAGTGCACACAGGTGATAAGAACTCAAGTCACACTGTGTTAAATGATTGCCAAAGCAGCAAGTGAGAGAGGAGGGGGAAAAAAAACGAATCAGATTCAAGGGCAGAAGAGTTTGCGGAGAGGGAACGAGGGATGAGGAAGAGGAGGGGGAGGAGAGCAGTCCTCTGTGGATGACATTCTGGCAGCAGGGGCTGATGGTCAGCACCCGCAAAATTGAAATATTTCAGGTGATTCAAGGCTGGCCACATTTCTCACTCCTTTTTCCTCTCGCTCTCTCGCTTTCAATTATCAAAAGGTTGTCTGTGGGAATCAAACAGTCTCCTTGGGGGAGTTCATGCGTGCGTCTCGGCCCTGTCCTCGCCGTTCAAAAAGACGAGGGCCACTCGCCTGCCAAAGAGCGCTGTATCTTTAAGAGGCCTGTTACATGCTGTTGATTAGTTTTGCTGAGTGGGTATGCAGAGACCAATAAATTAAATATGAATAAATTAAGAATGTACTGTAGCAGAAAATTGCTTGGAAAACAACCACCTCCCCATTAAAATATGTATAGTAATGCCTTTTATGTCTGGCGACGTGGGATTAGATATCACTGTAAATTAACACGCCATCCGACCGTAGTTGAGAACTTTTCACTTTTAACAAGGACTTATAAAAAAAGCATTTACTCTAGTGTGTTCGCTAATTAATTTGATATTCAAATGAGCTTATGCATTATAATTGCAAATATCCCAAATAAGAGCAGTTTGAAAAAAAAAAAAAAAGAGGGATAGTGTCAACAAAGATTGATGAAGCTTGCTTTGAAAATGCCATCTGTTTGGAATGTTTACTCGAGGCGGAGCATTTCTGCTCCTAAGAAACGCGTCTGTGGTTGTGTCAGCACCTAACGCGCCACACTAGCTCCGCTTTGCAATGAAGGGGATCTGGGACATCAGCATGTGAGATGAGCTCCCACAGATAACGTCCCTACAACGTTGGTCTGACATTGTAGCCGCATTAGCTCATTACTACAATGTCATGTGCGGCACGGTGAGGATGCTGTGCATTAGGAGCAACTCGACTGCAGGTATCAGGTCTCCACAGATGAGCTGATTAATTAAGAGAAGCACCATTAAGGTTATTGAGATGCGGCTCCCTGTACGAGCAGATGCTGGGTCCAGCATGGGTGGGACGTCAGAGGGGGGCACTTACAATCCCTTCTCTCTCTATTCCTCAACCTCATGTGACATTAGCAACTCCAGCACACCTGCAAACTCCTGGAGTCACACAGCAGGCCGCATCTCCGTATCCCTCGGTGCCTCTGACTCCAGGATCTAAAAGAGGCGACCAATTTTTAATTCCCCCACCCCTCCTCCTCCTCCTCCTCCCCGGTGCCCATCTGTCAGGCTACACTACTGCAGAGGAGGAGGAAGGCAAGCACCTTGTTCCAACTGGCCGCCTTTCTAATTTTCTGTGCCTCTACGGCTTGTCCCAAACAAACGCCCCCTTTCTCAGCTGCCATGCTACCCTGTCTGCTGCGTGGACACTAGGTTTTCGGAAGAAAAGTTTGCAGGATAAAGATCTCCCCAAAAAGGGGGGGAGCAAAAAAAAAATCTATTTTATAACAAACTAAAGTGTGGATGTGCTGGCAAAGAGGAATGTGAAGATATCAGGGCCATTTCTCCAGCCGAACTCCAACCAAGTTTTTCCTCTTTTTTTTTTAATCTACTAAATTTCTGCTCTCTTTCACTCTCTCCCCGAGGCCTACAGATGCACTCCTGTAATTTACTGCAGGTCACATTCCACCAGCACAATTCAATTTGAAGATTTCGCTCTCTGTCTGTCTCTCTACCTCCCTCTCTCTCTCTCACTTCCTTGCTGATATAATGAATTAAAAGTCTGGCACAAGAAAATGAGGGCCATATGTTGAAATCCCATCCCTGCTACTGACAAGGCATTAGCCGTACAGGAGGTTCTCCAAACATGCCTTATGCAAATTCACTCCCCAGATTTGAGGGGGTTGAGAATTTCTTAACGCAAATAAATCATTGTTATCTTCACCTTTTTTTCCCCTCCTACCATCAATGGATAAGTTTGGCCGATGCTAGTCGAAAGTCCATCTCCTTGTACTACAATCACTCAGATCAGCTTGTGGATATGATTCATTGTGTACGGGTAATAAACACTGTCATACATTATAATTATTTAATGGCTCAATCCATCAAAAGTGACCACGGCCAGACACACAGGAAACTCAATACGGGTCTATTGTGATCCAACACTTGTCTCTGTTCCTAGCGTGACAGTGTTTGGTGTTTTCTACAGCTCCATCCAGTGGTATCTCTCTGCTCAGTCCGTTTAGAGTTATATAAGTCTCAGGCTGAACAATCACTGAGCTTAGTTCCGTATTACACGATATAGTTCCAGTCTGCTTTGATTGGACAAGCCAAGAGTGATGATATTTGGAACTGGAATGTTTCACTGTTTGTATCACATGGGTTGTGACTGCCACATAGAATTTTCAAATCCTACTTTGACATCTTCTGGAACTTTTGGAGAGAGGAAAAATAAAAAAGCGTATCCTACTTTGTCGGATTTATCAGATTAACATTGAAATTAACATTTAGAATCACAATTATTATTATTACTAACTTGCAAGGAATATCAGGACAGCTCAAGCACAAAACAGTGATTTTTATATAGCTGTTTAAGTAATGACACTTTTAATATATCGAATGTGTGTTTTGAACAAAAGAGTTTAAAGCTCAAAGATATTTAAGAAGTGTTCTTGGGGTAAAATTGTATCATAGTTTCCCAAAAAGAGTTAAGACAACTGTTTTCAGCGTTGATAATAATAATAAATCTTTTTTTTTTTAATGCAGCATATTAAAATGGTTTCTGAAGGATCTTGTGACACTGGATTAATGATGCTGCAAATTTAGCATTACAATTACACAAATAACTTACAATATATTAAAATATAAAACAGGTAATTTAAAAGTAATATTTCACATTGTATTTTTTATTTATTTAGTTGCTAAATTATTTATTTACTTTTAATTATTATTCTTTTTTTAATCAAATGAATTCAGTATTAGTGAGCCTGACGTAAACTGAAAAACAACTGGTATTTTTTATACATGTACTGTATAACTGGATTTTTTTTTTCAGACACTACATGGACATTTTGTTCCAAAAGAAATAAAAACTATTCATTATTAAATTAATTCATTAATTCATTGCAATTATACATGCACAAACATGTGAACTGATACAGTAGTGTAACATTCCAGTGCTTACCAAATTAAATGAATTAAATATTATAATATAAAACCTAAAAGATAACTATATTCATATCAACAAATGATTTTATTAGTAAAGCGTCACCCCCGATGATCTATTATTATATACATGGCTGCAAAAGCAGATTTTTGTTTCATAGCAACGTTGTAAAATCTTCAAGCTCAACGAAGGCACTTCATGAATGTGCTTCATCAAAAAAAGAAATAATAATATTTTAATGAAAAACACATTAATGCATAAATTATGTACTTCCCTTATAAAAGCAACAACACACTCAAGGCCTCATTCCTAACAAGGCCCTTTATTCATAATAAAACAAGCATTTCAAAACATTAATGCATCTTCGTCTACAATAAAGGAACAAATTGGAAACATAAATTAGTGCAAAAGAGTGATGCATTTAAAAGGGTTAACCGAATGAGGCCTTCGGTCTTCTCTATGAAATTCCCATGAACACAAACACACACTCGCGCACATCCACATGCAAATAGGAGGATTGTAATACAGTCTGTGTGAGTTCTGCTTGACTATTTTAATATTGTATCCATCTTGGGGATTATTCTCTCTTCGGCAGAGAGACCAGTGCAGGAGTGCTGCAGTACTCACAGTATACCCTGCTGCTCTCAACAAGATTAGAGACCCTGCACTTTGACTCCCAATCCTGCTCTCTTCATGGTGTCTAACCACTTGGCGCCCCACCGCTCACAGTCATAGCATACGGCTAACATTAAAGTCCCATCGCCCCCTGACTTATTTATTTGTGATACAAGCATTCTGCTCATCCAACACCTGCAGGACAAATGTCTGTAGTGCATTAATGGGCCAGAAACACTGTATACACGCTGAAAATGAATATGCAACGCAGCAATAGTTAATGTGCTTTTTCTTTTCTTTAATTTATGACAAAAATAATTATCCATTCAACAACTACCTGATGTGATTTGGCAAAAGATGACCGATGTTTGTAAAATAACCGAAAAACTGGAAGTTCATCAGGATAGCTGTTACATGTACTCTTGTGGCATTTGCTTTAGTCTGACAATGTTGAATAGTAAATTCTATATGAATATTGCATCAAATTACTCTGTTATTGCCTATTCAGTTTAGCAAAACACAGAGCTAAAGCTATTAAACCCTGTTCGACACTCAATACATTATTCACAGTACTTCATAAACATATATAAACTTCCTTTATTCTCCATTGAGAATTTATTCCACATCAGGATTTCAATGTGCTTCAAGATGACTAGCGCAGCTTATGTTAGATACCACAAATCTGGCCAATGTCCATAAAAATAAAGCAGCAACCAACAACAAAAAAGTAGAACATTCTTAAAAAAGGAGGCTGATATCCATCCTAAAATAGAGACTATTGGATGAAGTACAATTTTACTTCTGAAACTGGTCTGGCTTAAAGAGTCGTTTGTGTATCCAGCGGGCCCACCATGGCCCACTGGAATTCCTCACCTTTGGCACTGGATGCAACCACTCAACCAGTCTCACCGCTGAGTCCTAACTGCGCTTTTTAGCCCGGAAGCCAAAGACTGGATTGGTGGAACGGTGGATGGAAGTGGTGGAGGGACGTGGGGACGAGCTTTCGCGCCTGCTTGAGTTGGATGCTGCAGCGGGTGCTTCTGATGATGACGGTTTGAGACTGGATCCCAAGATGGAAGAGGTCTTGCTGTAGCTTTTTGTGCTTGGCTGAGCAGAGGGTTTGTTACCTGTGTGGGACTGCGGAGATAAGACACTCTCATTCATTTTATACTGTAAGTGCAACGTTATTGGACAGAGCTGCATGCTGATGCTGGAGAAGGGTTGTCTTGGCACCATCTAGTGGCCGTTTAAAGAATAACAAGATTTTTAAATTATTATTATTATTATTTATACTATGAGATAGCCAGGATTTTTTGCAAACCTTTTTGTAAGAGACAAAAACATCTCCCTGAACAAAAATATTTTAGAAGATCAAATACAAAGCAGTTGGATGCTCAATGAAGTGAATGACTGACCTGTGCGGTGGATGAATTAAGTGTGCTGCTGCCCTTGGTACTAGACACGCTCTTCTTAATGCCGTTAGATGACGAGGCTGATAGTTTTTTCTTCAGAGGCTGTGGGAATTAAATACAGACCATGTGTGAAAAACAACATGGGTTTAAGAGACTTTAGTTTTTTTAGAAACTCGGTTAACATCGGTGTCATCATACAAGTGCAGCCTTGTCTGCTTACATACAGAAAGACCAAACCATACAAAACTTTTTGGCCAACTGTTTGTTAGCTTTACAATAAAACAATATCTGGTCCTAAAGAAAATCTGACAAAACTGACACCATAAACTTTGTCCATTTAGCTCAAATCAGGCCAAAAAGGCATTTAAGCAATACAGTACACAAAGATGTGCTCTCTTGTGAATATTGTGATTTAAAAGCTGTTGTTGTTGTTAGCCGTTAATATTTTGTTAACTGTTAGTATAAAATTTTCAGCATTGAGGGCCTTATTGCTTTTATAAAATGGTCACATGTAAGGATTATTATGCTGTTTTATTAATATTTGTTGTAGTTGTTGTTCTTCCTCTTCTTCTGCTTCTTCTTCTTCTTCTTATTATTATTATTATTATTATTAAATCCTTTTTCTTCTTTACATTTTACCACTACTAACATGTTTCCTAATCTAGCTTTCTAATGATGTCATATCAGCAAAGAAATTTAGTTAGATAATTTGTAGACATCAATTTACCATTGTGAGTATAATATAGCAGCCCTGTATAAAGTATCGTTCACACAGAAGTCACAGAGGTAATTTTCTTTAGATCCTGTGGCAAATTACAATGACCAACATGAACAAGGTCAGGAATTTTTAACCCATGCCTAAACAACAAATATCACTCAGATCTTCTATATGCATACATTTTTAAGACACAAATTTTAATTCAAAAGTAATGTTATGAAGCTCATTAAGTGGCACATTTTAGCTACTTATTGTGCAGCAAATGGAAATCAGACAACATTTCACAACATTTACTTTTTTTTGAGAAATAATTTTCCCATATCGTTAAGAAATCTGGCCTGAACGGTATTGTTAACAGCAGAATGTTTTTAATGCCTGATCATATTGAAATGCTTGGTCATTGGTATGATAAGTCTAAAAATGACCGGTATGAGCTGTCTTTGAATGATAGTATACTTTTATTAAATTACCCAAACAATTTGTTGTTGTTATTTTACCTTCTTGTTTGGGGTAGAGGGTTTACTGCTGTTGCTGCTGTCTGTGACGTCCTCTGAAGTAGCTGGGGTTACTGAGAGTTCTTGAGATGTTCTTGGCCCTGACCCTTTGTCCTGAGAGGAGGAGAGAGAGAGACTGTGCAGTCCCTCACTCGTCTCCCCAATCTCCTCATCCTCTGGAGCGTTCCGGAACTGACGCATCATCTCTAAGACGTTTGTACGTGTAACAGCGGTTGAGGTGTCTCCCTTTGAGCACAGAGAGTTTCATTCTTTCTGACAGGCTCCTCATTTAGTCATCCATCAAACTGAAGAGAGCTAATTAGCTGTTTTCTGAATCTATAATATTCATGACCTCATTTTAACAGAGGAAAAGAGTAATGAAGTTCTCTTACTGAAATCCAAGGGTTATCTAGAAGCTCATTGGCTGTGATGCGGTGAGCTGGGTCAACCTTCAACAAACACCGGGTTACATTTTTGGCTGCAAGACAGAACAGACAGAAGTTACCTCACTTGTTAGACTGCAATAATAATGCAACACTCTGGATATTAGATACGATTATAACCTGCATCACTAATGGTGTTCCACACAGGGCCAGAGAAGGCGAGCTCTCCTTTCATGATCATCTCAGAAAGCCTCTCCTTAGAGCTAGATACGAAAGGAGGCTCTCCACACAACCTGAAAATAGGGACAAACACATTTTATGCAAATTTTACGATTAAATGTGTGCACGAGAAGGAAAATTAAACAGCAGAGATCTTCTTACAGCATGTACATGATCACGCCGATGCTCCACAAGTCACACTGTTGGCTATACTGGTGACCGTTAACCACCTCAGGAGCTGAAAGGGAAGTTCACGTGTCAATAATGAAAGATGTTTGAGGCTGGTGTAATGTTTGATATCTGATGCGTGACGTGCTTGACAGCTTTCAGCCTCTACTCCTTCTCAAATGTTAACAGCTTCACATCACTTAAATTAGGTCATCTCCTCTTTACTGCTCATTTCAATCAGCCTTTCGTTTAATTTATTAACACCCCACCCCCATAGTAACTCATCAAATCACAAGTAAATGGAACATGTAAATGTATGCGTTACAGTATGTGAATTACCCATGTAGATAGGCGTCCCACAGGTGGCCTGTAGCATGTTTTCACTGCCTACACCACCTTTCTGCACAGAGAGTCCGAAATCTGTGACCTGAGAAGAGAGTCTTTGTTATGTTTTTCGCAATCAGATCAGAAAACAGAATGTAGTGTTGTGGAGTAGCTAGTTACAGTATAAGTAGCTCAGTTCTTACAAGATATTGATTGGACAAGAACATTGCTTCTCCCTTATAAATATGTAATCTCAAACACTCTACACAAAATATACCCAGTCAATGCATTTACCTCAAAATTTACTCATATTGCAGGTACTTGTTCTTTCTGTCAGGAAAGTGAGAAAAAATTGACTCACATGTGTTTTACATGTAAAATCTCACAAAAGTTTTGGTTGGATTTACATGATTATTTAAATAAATCACAATTAATGAAACAACTTGAAAGGTATTATTTGTTATTATTGTAATCCCAAAAATAATAAGAATATATATTTCAAGAATTCACACTTGGCTGATGATTGATAATAAAGCTTGTTTGGCATGCTGTCTCGGGAGAGAGCCCTGAGCTTATGAGATCCTCGAGCCTGGGCTCCCTCCTGTTAGCAGGGCAAGAGGGGAGTTTGAGCTCAGGTAGATGTCGAACACCCCCGACTTATTTCTGGCTAGTGACAGAGGGATGGCTAAGGAGAGATTTACGGCTTGCTAAGACCTTGACTATGGTGTCAATTTGGTATGTTCAATTGACTTTCATTGTGTGTTTTTTAGACTGTGGGATGAAACCGGAGAACCTGGGGAAAACCCACGTGAGCACACAAAGGATGAGCAAACTCCGCACAGAAATGTCAACTGGTTAAGTTGGGACGTTAACCAGAGACATTCTTGCTGTAAGGCAACAATGGTGATTCTTCAAGACGAAGATACTGAGATAAGAAACTCTGCATATTTATAGTGAGTTAGGAATCATCTGATTGGTGAATCAATCGCAAGCTGATGTGGACCCAGCTGTGAATAATCATAAGCACATTATCTTCTCAAAATTTGTTTATAAATTATCCACAAACAAAAAAAATTTTAATCCTGTCCCTCATTTGTCAATTTAAATGCTTAAAGCTACAGTATACGTTTATCTAACAATGACAACAGCTGCAAGTAGTAAAAACTTATGAAAATATCATGCTTTCAGTAAGTTAATCTTTGATGCTTTCTGTGTTTTTTTATTTCATTTTGTACTTCCCCTTTCTTTATTTTGTTTTCTTTTTTTCATTTTTTTTGTTACTTATTGTTCTTATCACTTTGTAATTGTATGTACTTGTATTCCAGTCTCTCACAGATTACATCCTGATTTATATTGTACATTTCTTCTTTTCTAAATAAAAGTAATACATTAAATAAATATATAAAATTTAATAAAAAGAATACATTTTCCAGTAGCTTGATGTTAACTCAGCTACTTATGAAACAAAGTATATTTTCCAGTAGCTAACTACTTTTTCCAGCAAGTAGCTTGACAAGAGCTACAATCCATTTAGTGAACCTGCACTGGTCTGAAGCAGCACAGTGTCGTCTTACAAGATCACAAACTACAATAGAGTATTACAGCCATCAATTGGTAAATCCCACATCTCATGGTTTTACATTTCTATTTAGTATACGTTTATTGCTCTTATTTTGTTTTTCAAGTAACAACAGTTGAAATTTAATGCATAAAGTATTCTAACAGTTGGCAATTAGCTAAGAACATGGTGCGAAGGCGTTTACTTAGAAAACGTTTAAACTAAGCAAATTACAATTTTATTGCAATGCTCCATTTTTGCAGTTTTGTACTTGACAGTTTGAGAAATTGGAAAACTGTGTAATACAACGTTAACCTTTGACATTATGATTGTATTGCAGTTTTAGGTACAAAAGATTTTACTCAAAACCTATTTTTATTCATGTTTTTGTGAAAATACTAGCTTCAATGTGACTAGTCACATTTAAGAGGTAACTTGTAGTGTAGGTACTGTATCTACTTTTTTACAAGTGTACAGTAACCAGTGCTGTAAAGTAACAAATTACATATACTCAAATTTATGTAACTGAGTAGTTTTTATCAGGACTCGATCCATGTTCATTTATATAGCGCTTTTACAATGCTGATTGTGTCAAAGTTCAGTTTTCAAAAATTTTAATTTACTAAGCTGTTTTTGAAATGTGTACTTTTACTTTCCCTTGAGTACATTTTTAGTGCTGTATTGGTACTTTTACTGCAAACTACAGTCACTACTTTTTTCTCATCACTGGGGATTGGCTTAAGTAGATTAATCAGTCCTGTGACTCTTGTCCAATCAAATCACACATAGAAAGTAAATTCCATCACTTTGAACAATTGCAAGACATTAGTGCTTTATAAATGCAACCAACTGTTTGGAAGCATTAAAAGCGTGCAAGAAGATGTCTAAAATCTTTACACGCAATGATCAAGAGACTGTATAGACTGCATGTCACTGATGAAAAGATGGATTTTTACTGTATGAGGACTGAAACCACCAAATGCCCTTAAAACAATTACTAATGCACTACAGAATGTTACGTTTACACATCTGTGTAAAAATTGCATGTAAACGCATAAGCCATTCACATCGTAATACTTATTACTCACTACTCTTGAGTACTTTTAAAAGGGCTACTTTTTAACTCATTCATTCATTCATTTTCTTTTCGGCTTAGTCCCTTTATTAATCCGGGGTCGCCACAGCGGATTGAACCGCCAACTTATCCAGCGTTTGTTTTACGCAGCGGATGCCCTTCCAGCCACAACCCATCTCTGGGAAACACATTCATACATTCTCATTCACACACATACACTATGGACAATTTAGCTTACCCAATTCACCTGTACCGCATGTCTTTGGACTGTGGGGGAAACCGGAGCACCCGGAGGAAACCCACGCAACCACGGGGAGAACATGCAAACTCCACACAGAAATGCCAACTGGCCTAGCCGGGGATCGAACCAGCGACCTTCTTGCTGTGAGGCGAACGTGCTACTCACTACGCCACCGTGGCGCCCCACTTTTTAACTCATACTTTGATAATATTTACAACAGATACTTTTACACTACTTGCACTACATTTTGGGGCAAGCAATGTTTTTTTTTTCTCTTGAGTATGATTTTTCAGTACTCTTTCCACCACTGACAGTAACTTATCTACTTTTACGGATGAGTAGCTTGTAGTTATCAAACTACACTTTCAGAGTTTTTTAGCTTTCTTAATACCTTTATTCTTTCCTAGATACTTTTCATCACTGAACTCCAATCTAGTGGAATATTGAAAGTAATGAACGGCAGACATACTGCACTGTATCTCTTTCACTTCTAGATCTTAATTAAAATATTTACAGCCCAAACGGTCTTCTAAAAAGCAGCCAGTACACTCACTCACACACATAGACTATGTGCTCCTGAGCCATATGAATAATATATATGAGGAGTGTATATCGTTTCATTGGTGCGTCAGGGGCGGGCAGGATTAATATCCAGGAGAGATGACCACCTTCTGCCAGATAAAAGCTTTTAATACAGTGCCAGGACAGCGCTGTCTTTGGGCCCCCGTTCTACTCTGATTTATAACACAGCGCTGCCCTAATTCAACCCTCCGCTCCAGGTAGCGGCTTCAGTCGGATCCCGTCAACGCTCTATTCTGCTCCACGCTGTGCCCCGGCTGGTAATTTGTCTCAGAAAAGCCACTTGTGATTCATTTTCTTTGAGAATGTGATATGAAAGGAGGTAGGCAGGAGGTCTGGTGTAATGAGACAGTATTTAAAAAGCAGTTAAAAGGTTTAGGCAAAGAGGACAGTGGGAGAACTAAACAACAGACGAGAATGTCCAGAGGTCCCGCCGTGTTTGAATGCCATCCCACATGCCTGCGTAGAAGTTTTTTAACCATCTCGCTCACCTTGATATTGACCATATCATTATCGTTGCCTTGGTGACAGCTCTTCACAAGAATGTTTTCCAGTTTGAGGTCACGATGAACAATGTCTGAGAGAGAGAAAGAGGAAGCAGAGCAAAGGAGAGATGGGTTTGTATTTATTCACAGAGGCAAAACGCAAGGCACTGTAATGGTAAGAGTTTTAAATAAGCTTTAATGACCAATTCAAATGAATTGTTTTGCTCAGTTCCCTTTAAACTGCAGTTCTCAATGTGAACCTAGCATACCTCGTCCTCCCACTACACATCATGACTCTTCATTACTGCTTCGCACGTTAACTGCACATACTTAAATAGAAATGTGAAAATAATCAAATTATAATCAGCGTGTGAGGCTAATATACTGCAATCTCATAAAACACTCCAGTCCTATATACATATTGCAAGTGGCATCATTAGCTGCTCTAGACGTAAGGCACACCAGCACTCGGGGACTGTTGAAAAACACACCTATTAATCAGTATTCCTCCCCTGCTCGTTGTTAATGACTCATTAGCCCCATGTAATGGTGTCTCATTGCCAAGCAACGTCCTAAATTACCTCTAACTGCAGATTTCACAAGAAGGGGAGAAAAAGAGAAAAAACGCCATCTTCAAATAAACCCCTCAGACTCAATTAAAATGGGCTGATATTTTGTCTGACAGTTGTTCATTATTATCTCATTATTAAAACAAGCCAGATTCTCCGTAATAACAGAGAAACTTAATGTGAATGCAATCATTGGAGCGATTATTGGATACGGAGAGAACAAAGGAGTCCAGGCCGTCGCACGTGACTCAACAAAGATGTTTTCAAACTTTTGCGTTGTCATTTTTAATTTACAGTACACATCCCTCTAAAAGTAATGGCACTGAGGTTTAGTAATAATGGGCAAGGAGTCATCAACGCCTTTCTGAAAACTCAAGCACAGACTTGTGAGAGGTGATGAGTGATGAGTGTGCAGGGTTTTTGTGAGCGTCACCTTTTTTGTGCAAATAAACAATAGCTTCTGATAAGCTTTTGATGATGTGCCTGGTCTCCTCCTCGGTGAAGTGCTTGTTTTTCTGCAGGAGATCCTTTAGATCGCCTCCTTCACAAAGCTCAGTCACAAGGTACATCCTCTAGAGAACAGCACACAAACGTACACTTCTCATTTTTGTCATCAAACCAGACAGCGTGCATACACAAATTATGACTCAATAGACGCTTGAAGTTTTTGCTTTCACCTTTGGTGTCTCAAAGACTTCCTCCAGATGTATGATGTGCTCGTGTTTCACTTGTTTCATGATGCTGACTTCTCTTTCCAGATGTTTGACGCCAGAAGTGCCTGCCTGTGTGGAAACAAAGCGTGACACTTAACCCGTCCTTGAAGACCATGCAAGAGGCTCTCCATCCATCACCTCTGTCAACAGGTGAAACACGACAAGCAAACACTTACCTTCTCTTTGTTCACCTTCTTAATTGCCCACTTCCTCTGCGTCTCGATGTGAGTGGCTTCGCAGACAACGCCAAAGCTGCCTTGACCTAATTTCCTCCCGAAGGAATAGATTTTCTGGGTATCCAAATAAAGAGGCCTGCATTAGGTGAAGTATTACATACGCGCTCCTTCTCCTTTAGTGACAGTAAACAACGCTCCAGCTCTGACTAATGGGGACAGAATGAGGGTGGGTTTGTTTTTCAGCTTCTCTATACTCCATTAAGTTGAGACCTGAATCCTTAAAGTGGAACTTAATTTTCAAGTTTGCCAGTCTCTGGAGTTTGGGAGAATATAGTATTTCTAATCAAGTTACAAATGATTAAGTTGCTGCCGCAGTTCATTCAATCTCAGGTCTAATTAACTTGATCATTATCTCTGCGCATGCAAGGCTGAGCACTGCCTGCTGCGGATTTGGCAAAGACAGCAGTCAGAAACCTCTTGAGAGGGCGAGGGCAATCAACAGCATAAAGAGGTGTAATTTCCCTCCAGGCCTGACGAGGGCGCTAGCAGATTGGAGAGAGGTCAAGCCGGGGCGAGCAAGGCCATGGCTCTGGTGTAAGATAGAAGTGGCCTATTGCCACTCATTTTAAAAAGTAGACTTCTGATAGGTATAAAATAATGACTTCAGCACAGCGAGAAGAAAACATTTAAAGCAAAACAAATGATCGCGAATAAGTGCTCTCTACCTGTATGCTGGATTCATCCTCAATACGAGTGTGGGGCACTTTCTTCTCTGCACTGTTTGCACGTGTCCACTGACAAGCCATTTTCTTTTCTGCTCCAGGAATGTTTGTATGTGTCATCTAGAGGTGAGATAAATCGGTGTTTAATGATTTGCACATACATACTAGAAAACGTTGTCCATAAAACATGTGAATGAATCTTTTCACACAGAAATGATTTGTCAAGACATTTATTCTATATTAAAAAAGCATAATAGTCAAATAAACCACAATAATTAGTATAATACTTGTTTTAGTATTTAATTTAATATCAAAAAATGTTTAATTATTTTAACCTCTTTTTTAATCATCTAATTTGTTTGTTCTACCTTTTATTATTTTAATAATAATAAACACTAAGCCACCATGTCTAAGTATAAAAATGTAAAGAATTAGAATTAAAAAGAATAAAAAAATAATAATAATAAAACATTTTTTACAAAGACTGACAAATGCCTGTACAGTAAAGCTTATATGAAAAGCTTTAGGTAACACGGTGGCTCAGTGGTTAGCACTGTCGCCTCTCAGCAAGAATGTCACTGGTTCAAGCCTCGGCTGGGCCAGTTGGCATTTCTGTGTGGAGTTTGCATGTTCTCCCCATGTTTGTGTGGGTGTCCTCGGGGTGCTCCAGTTTCCCCCACAGTCCAAAGTCATGCATTATTGACCTTATTAAAACATCCGATTCAGTTGCCTATGGGAGAAATGACAAGGAATAATAAACAGCAGAAAACGGTCAAACTACTTGCTCTACAAACATGTGTTTGCATGACTATACAGACAAAATAGAATAATATAATAAGAAAATATCAGTTTGCAACATCAAGCAGCAAAATGAGCTGTATTTAACATCTAAAAATGAATGGAAGTCAATGAGACTGGAAGTCTTGAGCCAAATTCATATGGCTGCTCCTGCTGTTACACGAAGAATAAGGTGAATAAGTGAATTTAATAAACTAAACTGCCCATAGTGTGTGTGTGTGTGTGTGTGTGTGTGTGTGTGTGTGTGTGTGTGTGTGTGTGTGTGTGTGTGTGTGTGTGTGTGTGTGTGTGTGTGTGTGTGTGTGTGTGGGTGTGTGTGTGTGTGTGTGTGTGTGTGTGTGTGTGTGTGTGTGTGTGTGTGTGTGTGAATTCAAGAGTGTCGCAAAACATATGCTGGAATAGTTGGTGGGTCCTGATAAACAAGGGACTAAGCTGAAGGAAAATGAATGAATGAAAGAATGAATGAATGAATGATTAGCCTGTATTAGACACAACTGGGCATGTATTATGCTAATTAATTGATAACAGCAGAAAAGTATTTCCTCATTTAGAATAATACAGATTCCTCAACATAGGAACACTAAAGTGTGTCCTCACCTGGGAAACTTTCCTCTGCATGTATGTAATTATTCTCAAAAGTTTGTATACTGTATTAAACAATAAATTGTAAACATTGAATTAAGATTTCTCATCAAATATTCATATTCCTTAAGTGTGTGTGATCGCATACATACATACCGGACTCTGTAACGTCTTCACCTGCCGCTCTCAAATTCAATTCACTTCTTACTTTAAAAGAAAGTGTCTAAAGTCTCCACACTAACATTAAGTACAATTTACTCAGCTTTAAAACAATCTCCAGAGTCAAATTAAACGTAAAGCAATTATGGTGTGATGAGTAGGAGCGGCGAAGTGGATCCGCCACACAGACAAGAGATTAAATATTAATGAGGAAGCAGTGTCTTTAACCTCTCCTCTCTCAGTGGCATTATCAAATCTCGCTGATCCTCTCATAACGGCACCATTGCTCTCCTATTGCTGACCATCTATCTGCTAAACAAAATGATTCTGGCCACTCCTAACAGCTCAGTTAGATTTATGGGATAAGAGTGACAGAGGTCAAAGTGTAACACAATGGGGTTCCCTCTGAACAGGCCTAGGAAATTGGGAAAGGACATTACAGCTCAACTCAGAAACTGTCTCGCAGTTTTGACTTCTGCAAATGCAGTGTATAAAGAATTGGACAGCAAAATGTTGCTGATCATGTGCTTTGTTAGTAGAAAGGAATTGTGTACTCCACTTCAAAAAAAAAACTCTTAAACTTCAAAAAGTGAGTGGCATTGATGAAAAGGTGCATCAGCATTTCACTGGTTTGAGTCGGGTAAAACAACTGCAAAACTCAGATATGCTGAACTTAACAATAGCTGAGTGAGCCAAAACTAAAATCGAGCCATAAAGGACATAAAAGGCCAATTTCAAGATCAGAGAGCTGAACAATTTATTGAAAGCACTCTCTTTATGCTTAATACTAAATATTGATTAACATTATTTTCCTTGTGCTGTTGAAAGCATATGTTTTGCTGAGGTCTGAGGACAATTTAAACCTGCATGCAGACAGTTTAATGGGACTTTGCTTTGTATCCAACACAGGCTCATTGTGAATATGTACCCCTGTATACATTTCTGAAGAGTGCGAATTATGTACAAGCTAATGCCTGCGCTTCGTCTTTAAACGAATACTGCGGGGCATTATGACACATCCGCTGGCTTCTGTTTCTTTTCGCACAACCAGCTGAACGCTTACCTCAGTGTGGAATATAGAATAATATAATAAGAAAATATCAGTTTGCAACATCAAGCAGCAAAATGAGCTGTATTTAACATCTAAAAATGAATGGAAGTAAATGAGACTGGAAGTCTTAAGCCAAAAGAAAATCATATGGCTGACTTGCTGTAATGCGGAGAATAAGGTGAATAAGTGAATTGAATAAACTTTTGCGATGTTACTAGTAGCTCGCTGCGTATGTTAGCAGACTTCAGATGCAGAGAGAAGTTGATCACAATGATGGGGTTCAAGTTCGGGGAAGAATGGTTTCAGAAAGCAGGTAAAACAAAAACAAAAGGCAAAAAATAAAATAAACAAGTAAATAACAGGGTGAGAACGTAGTATAATCTGAAAATTGTTAAAATCAGGCAGTTGTGGGGGCTTTTCTTTTTCTGGATTGCTTTTGAAAACACTGCTGATTGGGTTTAGAAAAGGCAGTAGGCACGTTAACTATTGCTTTTGAAAACACAATCGGTTGGGTTTAGGATAGGGGGTGGGTGGGGATATGAATCAGTCAGTCAGTCGACAGTGGCCTCTGGTGGATTTATGCGAGAACAGTAATCGCGAATAGCACTCGTGAGAGAAATTTGAGATATGAAAAAGCATACACAGCAGCCTCTGGTCGCAAAAACAAAAACTGCAAAAAAAATCTCTTGGGACATATTTCGCGCTCTCCAGAAATGTATATAGGAGTATGTCTGAATATTGAGTCTGATGACAACAAAGGTAACACCATGCATCATGTCAGTGTTTGCATTTCCAAATTTTGTGTCTTTAAGCTTTCAGAATTTTATATTTTTCAAGCCCACTACTGTCAAAATCTAACCATCTTTATACAAGACCACATTTTATAGTGAATAGTGAGCACACGTGTACACAAGCAAACGCAAACAGGAAAGACGCCTTTTATAGGCCTTGCAGAATACATAATCAGCTAAAAACTAATCCACGAACCTTCCAGATTTCTGGAAGCACTCAAAGGAAAGTAATTATGGGAGATAGTATGTCCGCAATTGATCCTCCTGCATTTTTCATTTCTTGGCCATAACAGTTAAAACCCCATTAGTGCTTGTTTACTGATTGTTCATGGACTAAAATGTTGATTGTTTCTTCAGACTGTGGGAGATGCTGTGTCTCTGGCTTGAGCCCAAATTAAACGTGACACTGGTATGATGTCTGAACACACAAAGATAATACAGGGCCTGGATAGAGTTTCCTTCTTCTTCATATTTGTTTTCTCTGTATCACATACAATTGCCTTCCTACTTCCTCTCATGCTGTGTCTCTCTCTCCTTTTCTTGTGTTCCTTCTTCGCGTTTTTTTAATGAATTGAAAATTTGAATTTAAGTTATGTCTTTTTACAAATTATTTGGACTTAGTTCATACATTTTGAGGTCGATCTTTTAGTTAAGTAATTTCTGTAAGTAAAATGTTTAAATAAGGCTGTTCCAGAATGCTAGCAGAGTTGAGGACACAGGAAAATGAAAGCATTATTAAAGCAAATATTTCATTTGAAACATTTTGCCTATTTTTTACTGACAAAAAAGGAAGGAACACTTTGAATATTTCCTAATTGCCTGTTTTTCAGAACAGAATAGAAAATTGCAATATTAATTTAAATAAAATCCAAGGTTATTTTTACTATTCATAAAAAAATTAAAGTAATGAGTGTAATGTCCATTCTAATATACGATGACAAATGTGTTGGGGGTATGACAATGTACTGCATGACATGAATAACTAAAATTATTTTTAATGAATGCCTAACTTGATTAATTGTAGAGGCCAGGCATTTGTAATATTTTGTTTAAAAAAAACTGATGACTCATTAAAACATTTAAGACATTCTGAAATAGTTTAGTCGCAAATTTGTTGGCTGTATTACGAAGGTCATTGTTTGTTAAATTCCATTCAATGAGAGCTTCACAAAGCAAACTGAAGTCAAAACTTGTGTAATGCATTGCTCTCCTGCTCCACTCCTACTAAAGATTTTACTCTTCTCATCTGCAGCTTAATTATTCATTGACAGGTGCCTTTGATGAAAAATGATAAACGTCAAAGTCTTAATGAAGCTTGGAATTACATTACCAAGTGATAGAGTGCCTTGCTTGTCTAGACTGCTTACACTATTGGAGTCATTTAACCTCATAATAATCATTTACCTGAGTGCGTCACCTCACCATACTACATAATGTTTTCCTGTTCAACATGAAGAGTACTGCAGATTTGTAATGACCACTTGATATAGTCCAACCATGAATGCTACAAAATGAGATCTCTAGATCTCTATCAATGACATTAAAATGGTTGGTCATAAAAATGATAACTAAGATGACTTGACTATTATGTTTTGAAGACGGTATGGGTATGTATCCCACTTAGGCATGAGATGTCAAGCGCTTTCAGTGTTTATTGTGGTTTGGAAAAGTCAAGGTTTTAAAAATGATAACATTTTCTGTTACCATTCCTACGTTATGTGTCATTTTTTATGTGTTTTTTACGACTATTTTATTTAGTTTTTAATATTTAATCCAAACTATTTTAAATGTTTCTTAAAATAGAATAGTGTGTTTAATTGGGGAAAAAGTTGTTGTTTTTTACCCAGACATAGCATAATACTGTGAAACCGTGATGATATTTTTATCTAAGGTAGGGTTGGGTCGATAGACAATGCCATCACCAATGGCCAATAGACATCATGATGAAAAACACACTTACGCTCTTTACACTAATACGTCTTAAAATGACATTTTAGATCGAAAACGATCCACATCCAAGCTGGTGTTCATGTAGCATTTCTGAACAGCCCTCTATCCACACTGTACCACTGAAAACTCACATCACGTGACCACACTGACACAAACTCTGTCATGAGCTCCAGGTAGTCAGCAGGTGTTTTGAGCACAAAACCCCAGAAACCCCAGTTTATCAAGGATGTATCGCTGGATCGTGTCTCACGATTGTTATTAAACGTGATATTTAATTAATCTTATCTCTATCTAGCGACTCTTCTGTCTTTTGAATCTATCAGGTAACGTGTCACAGCGTCAGCACTGCTTAAATCTTTCACTTTAACGCTTATACTAAGTAATTTTAGCAAAAACCTCAGATACTTTTGGTTGTGCACCTTTTTTCCAACCAAGTTTGTCGACACCAATATAACGACACAGATCACTCTGCGTATTCATGCTAGAGTTCCACAGAAAACTGTGATTAACAGGTGTTAATTTGTGTGTAACTTTATTTATTTATGATTTGGTTATGGTAAAACAAAGACCATGCCGATCATGTAGTTAAAGGGTAGGCTACAAATAATTAATTCATTATGAATTAATTAATTATTCATAAATAATTAATTCACCGCCGCCTATGATGAAGATGTCATCGTCCATTGCGATGTTTCACATTAGACATAGTACAATGCCAAATTGGTTGACGTTGCCCAACCCTAATCCAAGGTTATCATACCATTAGAATCTTATACCGGCCCATGGCTATAATTAATACCAAAAATTCATGACAAATTCATTTTTCTAAGATAAAATAAAATAATCAGAAAGCACAGAGGATGACAGTAGTTTGAATTATTCTAAATTATTCACATCAGATCAGTTAATTAATCAGAATTGGATTCAGTGAACAATGATCATTACTTTAATCCCATACTGAAGTAATTTTATGGTTTTAAGGTTTGTGAAACTGACTAGTTACTGGGCCTGGATCTCAAAACATTGTTGGCATTTCTGAAATTACCAAAAGTGCTCTTGAGTCTTGCCTGTCTATAGTATGTTAAAACAGAGATATTATATTCTGGCCATTGTTATGGTTATCACTCTGTCAAAAGTTATTTTATTAACTTAAAGGTTTTGTATCATCACTATTGATATTATTGTATTTGGCCACTAGTTCTTTTAGCAGCAGAAAGACAAAACATTTCATTATATTTTAAATGGACTGTATATAGCCCAGAAAAGTATACATCCTTAGCCCCATTATCATTAATGAACCTCTACTCTTTGTTAAAATAGGAGGATTCATAAGCGTGCAAAACTGTGCACTGAATATAAACTCTGGCATTTAGAGAAATTAGTGGATTCTATCAAACTAAAACACTGACCACCACTGTGTTCAAGAAGTCAAGAAATATATCTGTGATTGACTACAGTGCTTAATTGTGCAAAATCTTATCGTAAACAGAAAACTTTGATGGTCCCCCGAGTCCAGACAGAAACATTTGTTTAGTGAATTTGTTTCACTAATCCTGCTGTACTTTCTCAGAGTGGAAAACAAGTTTTCAAGAATGACTGATTCAAAACGTAAGGTTACTTTACTGTCATAACACTGCCATTACTATTTTAACAAGTAAAAATTTGGTTGCCACAGCAGAATGAACCACCAATTACTCTGGAATATGGTTTACCAGTGGATGTCCTTCCAGCCACAAGCTAGCACTGACAGTACAACCCTCATTGCTTGGAAAAATGCACACTGTTCTATTCACACACTACAGCGTTAGAGTGTTAGAGGCCAGCAGTGGGTGCTCACCCTGCAGTCTGTGTGGAACTGTAAAAAATGTGATGTGCGGTAACATGTTAAATCATCCAACATCGCCACAGCGGAATGAACCGACAACTTTGTTTTACACAGCAGATGCCCTTCCAGCCGCAACGCATCTCTGGAAACATCCATACATTCTCATTCACACACATACACTGTGGACAATTTAGCTTACCCAATTCACCTGTACCGCATATCTTTGGATTGTGGGGGAAACTGGAGCACCCAGAGGAAACCCACGCAAACACGGGGAGAACATGCAAACTCCACACAGAAATGCCAACTGACCCAGCACTACCTACTGCGCCACCGTGTCGCTCATAACAAATAACATGTTTCATATATTTTTTTGGGATAAGAAAGCAAACTTCTGCCTGTAAACAGCCATTACTTTCACATTAAACAAATTTGACAATTTAACGATGTAAAGTTTTATACAATGTAAACAGATGATAGATCTGTTTAGAGAGAGAGAGAGAGAGAGAGAGAGAGAGAGAGAGATAGATAGATAGATAGATAGACAGACAGACAGACAGACAGACAGACAGACAGACAGACAGATAGATAGATTTATCAACCTAAAAACATCAAGAACAATCAAGAAAACAAAAACACTTCAAAAAAACTACTTTGTTGTCTCAATGTTTTGTAAAAAATTGCTTAGTATTTTAGCATCCATACAAAAATCATTACACATTATTCAACAAAAAAAAACAGCATATCCACTTTGTTTGGTTGTTATAGATGTGGGTTGGTAACTACATTTCCTGATGTGCTGAAAATCCTTCAGAGGGCGTGTTAGTGTCAGGCAGGCACAGAAAGATACCTGTACTTTTGTATTCATTTAATTTATTGCAAGCCATTGCAATGTTTATATCATAGTATGCACTTTTGTGATATTTTGATCATTTCAATAGGTTGCATAGCCCTAGCACTCACCTAGAAGTTTTAGGGAAGATGAAAAAGGGAGAAAATATTGTCATAATACTTTGGGACACAAAAATTGGCCTTAAAGACATGGCTGTCCCAGTGAAAGCATGATGTCTGGTCACCTAATTACTACAGTATCCACAGTTCACTTGGCATCCTGTTGTAAAAAGTACACATTTGTAGTTAAATTAGATTTTTTGCAATAGATTATATTTTAATTTAAAAAATAAAACATTCAAGGGCAAGTGTGAGCTCCCCACTTCCCATTATCATTAGAGCTTTTAACATTCAAAATAATGTTCAACAAACAAACCCGTCTAAAAGAGGAGATCGCAGTACTTCAAGGATTCTCTCAAGATACTCTTAAAAACTCTAGTATATGAGAAAATCTGTGCGAAAACTGGACTTGTAACAGGCAGAACCCAGGTGGTCAAGATGGGAAACATCACCTCATCCATAAAAATAATTAAGATCAGCTCTCTACAGGGCTTTTGCTTGAGTCCTAATTATACTCGTTATTCAAGCATTCACTGCATCTACACAGCAGAGCAGCATCATCAAATTTCCTGACGACAACACCATTATTGGGTTAATCAGTGATAATGACACGTACACATACAGGGACCCTCTGCAGGAGAGGATGGTGTTATAACAGCAATCTAGGCTTGAATACCAGGTGAAACAAAAAAACTTATAGGGAACTTGGAAAAGAAAAAGGACAACGCACAGCCAAGCCTTCATTAATGACTCACCTGTTCCAAATCATTAACAACTCTTCCTATTGTAAACATCTGAGGAGCTCACATGGACACCAAATATTCCACATTATACAAAGCACATCACTCAATAACTTTGGTGCTTAAGGAAATAAGAAATTGCTTGCGAGCCTTTAACATTGGCACGCAACTGTCTTGGATACAATATAAATACCTGGTATTTAAAATGACTACAAACTATTTCTGGATAAACTGGTTCTGACAACGTTTACTGTTGCAGCCTGCAGTCCTTTATTTGATTCATTTGAATTCATATATATTTTTTAAATTGATGATTGGACAAAACTTGAACAAATTATACACTTTTTTACAATTTTACGCCACCACCTAATGATGTAACAATGATAGTCAATCTTTAGTTAAATTTTAAATTAACTTTCAAAATTTGATTTGGTTTACTCTATTTTTAGTACTACCA
The DNA here is from genome assembly GCA_903798035.1 of Danio albolineatus. Lineage (NCBI taxonomy): Eukaryota > Metazoa > Chordata > Actinopteri > Cypriniformes > Danionidae > Danio > Danio albolineatus. Next base: position 713,805 of record CAIGQQ010037820.1, on the reverse strand, counting down.
CAGACTTATTTATCACTTTATATGTCTTTATAACTACTTTTATTCCAGTGCTTCTGTAATGATTTTATTTTTTTTAGTAACACAGAAATAATTTATCTATATTGTCATGACATAGTGGACAACAAAGATTTACAGATGATATTTGAAGAACTTTTTCATGTTTTATGTTTACTGTATGCAGGCTTGCTTTGCCTCTATTAATACTTTTTACCATTACTTCATATTTTATTATTTTAAAACTCAATGTTATTAAACAGTACAATACAAATTTATAGCTTAATGAAATGGATAATTATATGAATTAATTTTATTGTATTATTAATTCTTACTGCTAATTTTATAGTCATGTTAATATACAAATGTGGACCCATAAAATTAATTACAACAAAATGGTGTTCTTTTTTTTAAAGCACAATTTTAAATTGTAGTCACAATTTTATCATAAAAAAGGATTCGATTTTTGCCCCAAAATCATACAAGTCTGATTATTTGGTATTAATATGTTCCAATGAAAGAGCCGGTGGCTCAGTGGTTAGCACTGTCAAGCAAAAAGGTCACAGTCCCAGTTGGGCCAGTTGGCATTTCTGTCATGAGTTTGCATGTTCTCCCCGTGGGTTTCCTCCGGGTACTCCGGTTTCCCCCAGAGTCTAAAAACATGCAGTGTATAGGTGAGTTGCGTAAACAAGATTGCATATAGTGTATGAGTGTGTGTATGTGAATGCAAGAGTGTATGGGTGTTTCTCAGTACTGGGTTGCTGCTGGAAGGGCATCCACTGCGTAAAACATATGCTGGAATAGTTGGCGGTTTATTCCGCTGTGGTGACTAAGCCTAAGAAAAATGAATAAATGAATGGATGAATGAAACAGACATACAGCAGCTGACATACTCCCAAACAAAGCTGATGATTTAAGGTTGCTGGGATGAAGATGTCTGAATAAGGAGATACAAGCATATATGTGGATATGTAACTGACAACCTGCCAACAAGTGACAGATTTTCTGAAAGCACTTGAACAAAAATATCTGTCTTTGTATGACGAGATACTGCTGTATGTGCAAGGCTACCCAGACAAAGTAACCTAATCTTTAAAGGTGCAGTGTGTAGGATTGACCCAGTGGTTGAACTAGGTATTGCAGTCTAAATTCAAAATGTTTAAGAGGATTTTTTTCACCTGGCCCCTCAGACTACGAATCAACGCACACACAGGTTGCCAGATTGATGACACAATAAGGAGCGAGTGAGCCTTAAACCTAATTCACACTAGCAGAGACTCTCATGTCGACGTCATGGCCATGGAGACACAACCAAGTTGAGAGAATGGGACAAGTGAGCTTTACTGATGCTCGTATCATTTACAAAACTCACTTTTAAAATGTTTAACGTTAAAGGATTCTCAGCTTGTGACACGCCCACATCTGTCACCAATGGTCGCTCAGCAGCCTGAGGTCACGTATCTCTTTCACGTCAGAAGCTGCGTATCTCTCCATTGAAATAAATGGTCGCTTGTTGCTTTGTTGCTGTGTGTCACTCGTTATTTGAATGCGGCTTTACACTGTAAGCTGCTTAGCTAATGTTTACATTTGTAATATTTGTATTATTTGCTAATTAAAAAACATTCTCATCTTTAATTTCATAACTCTGAATCTGTGTCTCACTTTGGAGGCTACTACTTTCCTGAAGATAACGTTTTCTATAACGCACATTATATATTAATTCATTCATTCATTCTCTTTTTCGGCTAAGTCCCTTTATTGATCAAGGGTCAGAACAGTGGAATGAACCGCCAACTTAACCAACATATGTTTCACACTGCGGGTGCCCTTCCAGCTGAAACCCATCACTGGGAAACACCCATACACTCTCATTCACACACAAACACTATGGAAAATTTAGCATACCTAATTCACCTATAACATGACCTACTGTGCCACCGCGCCACCCGATATTTATATAAAATATATTTTATATAAATATAATTATATTTATATTTTTTTAAAGCATTGCTTCAAGCGTAAGAGTTAGTGGGTTTTATTGGAGACACTAGGCTAGACATCACCCCAGAAAGGTGTAAAATGCAGATTACTCATGGCAAGGGACACAGTGCAGTGTCTGCTTCAGAAAGAATATCCGATTTGATCTTACTATCAGTTTGTGACAGTGCACAGTCAGGAGACACCTCAGTCTTACAGGCCAAGTGTCAGTGCCTGCTGGGGAGGAAAATCAGTGAGAGCCTCAGCAACTAAAACCACCTGAGAAAGACCTGTCTCGTCTTACAGAGCAAATTCAAGCAGTGCCTACCACTGGGCACTCGTGTTACGCCTGGCATTGTGAAATCAACATAAGCCAAGAGACATGAGAAACAGGCTATGAAGGCTATGTGACACTTTAGTGTAAAATCAGAAGTACTCCGTGAAAAGTACTATTTAATCTCCTGGACAATCTCTTTATCATTTGACATGATATTTTTAAATATTTTTTTCTATGCACAATTAAAAATAAAGGTTTACTGGCATTGATGCATCTATGAAACCTTTAATATCTGTGGAAGAAGCATTCCATTCCTCCATAGGTTCTTTAATTTTATGAGAAATATTTTTTACCAAATTATGTTTTAATGTTTGGAATGTGATTGTGTCCAAAACTTGCTTCTCAGTCCTTTTAATGGTACATTAAGTTTAAAATGTTCTATAGTATGAATGTGTGTAGTATGATTGAAATTTGAACATGCTACATTGAGAATGCTTTCACTAGCTCTGTTTCATTACCCTTCAAATTTGAAAATTGAAATAGTTATTAATTTTTTCAGGCAGGAATACTTCACAAAACTGCAATGCAAATATTATTGTTATTATTATTATTATTAGTATTATTATTATTATTATTTACTTGTTACTTGACATATTGTACAAAAAAGTCATGTTTTTTTGTTTTTGTTTTTTAATTATAGTTATACTTTATTATTTATAAACTGGCTCATTTGGGCCTTTGTTGTTAACATTGTTGTTGTTTATTAACTACTCTTAGTGTGAAGAATATTTAATTGATATTTATTTTCTACTATAAAGAACTTTTTGTGTTGTGGAACGTTAAAGGTTCTTAATGGAACGTCAATCCTAATCCATGACGTAAAGAAAAACAAAGTCAGATGTTCACATATCTCTATAAACTGCAACATTTTCAGCTTCAGACAGATAAAATGTCATGATAATTTGTTCTTGTATAAAAAAATATTCTTTCAAATCTCATCAATTTGACCATATTTCTCATAGAATTATATGATAACAATTATTAGTTCTCACCCACACCCTAAAACTAAAGACTTTCAGCACTAAAGCTCATTTTGTTGGACAAAATGAGACCTGGCACAACCACGGCAACCAATATTCACTAGCTTAAAGCCAATAATTATTTAAATCTCGTGCAAGTAGCAATTAACTCCCTGTGACCTGTTCCAGCTAAATATAATTATCTGGCATAGAACCTGCATAATAATAGATGTTTTATTGCTTTCCCTTATGTTTCAAAACACCCACTACGCTTGAGTATGGAGTGGCTTGGTGACTATATCCTCAGTCTGCAAAAAAAAAAAATCTCTTTGAACACTTCATTTTATAAATACAACTGCATAGCTCCTCTGTCATTTTAACAGAACAAAATAATTACTTATTTGTTTAACTTTAATGAGGTCTTCTCATTTCTCACCTTTAACAGGCAATTGTTTGTCAAGCGAAATTCTTCACAAGTTCTTTCAGTCGTTTTAAACTGCAAGGAGGATTGAAGCACTACAAAGCTTTCAAACTTATGGTTCTACTTACATTATGCGATTACAGAGACGTCTTCATTAAAATTTCCACGAGAAACGGTCGAGTTAGATTTATTTAGCTGCACATTAGTGACATGAAAATTGCACTGCCATTCCGGACCACGTTGCCATGGCAACACAGAGCGCTTGGCCAACTCGCGCTTCCTCTTCAATGAGAGCTCATGAGATATTATAACACAACGAAAATCCACACTTACCTTTCATATGAGTTGTTATATCTGTGAAGACTTTGTTCTCTGGTATGCCCCTTAGAGGTCATGGAAGTATTTTATGCATGAGAATTTCATATGTGACACTTGCGTTGCGGTTGTCCAAACTTTCCTCCCTCGAGAGGGAGGGAGAGAGCTACGGTGTAGTGTGAGGGACATGAGAAACACGAGACACCTGCACCCTGCATGTGAAGAGACACGACCTGGGATGTGCTTACATCAGTTATTTCGGGACAGAAGGCTACATGGTAATAGGCTACTAGTACTGCACTAATATACACGTTTTTATATTTTAGTTTTGCATATATATAAATCTAACACGCAGAAACAATTTCTGGATTACAAAGGTTGCAAATCATTGCATACCATTGTTCTGCTTCATCCGACGTACAGTATCAAATTCTCTCGTCAGTGTGGAAGGACATTTAAATGACTCAACTGAATCGCGAAACGATTCTTTTTTTGCTGATTAATTTGATCGGATCATTGCAACGAACTGACTTAAAAGTCTCTCCCTAGTAAACGTTTATATGCCTCAGTAAATGTTCTGGCGTGCGTTTTGCAATATTTTCCAGTATTGAGGTATTTATTTTTAAACGTTTGTTTTGTTCAGATTTATTCATGCACAGCAGTGCAGAGACAATTAATTGTGTAAGGCTTATTTACAAACACTGTTGTCTGCTATATATTTTAGGAATTACTAGTTCGAAATGAAAAAATAAAACAAACTAACTGGCATTAGTTACAAATTGTGCTTCTCTGTCATTTTCCGTTCAGTAGTAATAGGTGTTTGTCTCCATCTAGTGGATTGCTTGATTCTGATTGTGACATTGTTTGGTCTCGTTCACAGTGGCAAATGTAGTGTTTTGTCTTCCATTATGAAATGGACATGCACTCTAAAAAAAAAAGGTTCTTCAGTGGTTCTTCAGAAGTTCTTTGCGATATTTGAGGTGCTATTTAGCACTTTTACTGTGTAAAGAACCTTTAAAGCACCATAAAGGTTCTTCAGTGGTTCTTCAGTGGTTCTTTAAGGTGGTCAGGGTGCTATATAGCACTTTTACTGTGTAAAGAACATTTAAAGCACCATAAAGGTTTTTCAGTGGTTCTTTGGGGTGTTTAAAGTGCTATATAGCACCAATACTACTGGTAAGCATTTGTTCTTATAGCTAATTCTCATAACTCTTATGCCGGTTTTATTTACGGAAAGGGTAAAGTAACATTATGAGCACCTTAAAATATAGGTGCTATATAGCACCATTTGACAAAAGTACTATATAGCACCTATTTTTTTAAGGTGCTGTATAGCACCAAAAAAGGTTCCCCCCTCGTTACGACCAAAGAACCAGTTTTGGTGCTATTTAGCACCTTTTTTTTTTAGAGTGTGGAGTCCATTGAAAATGTATTATACACATATACATCACCTTTTAAAAAAAGTCACTGTATACTGTATAACTACAGGGTAACTATGTTTATATACTGTCCACCCTGTAACTTTTCTGATTTTACTGTAAAATAACATGCACCTTTTGTGAAGCTGCTCTGGAACAATAATTATTATTATAATTATTGTCAAAAATGCTATACAAATAAAGGGACAATAGGTTAAAACTGGCACATTCCTCTAATTTCTCTAAAAGTCTGCCAATGATGTCTTCTTCGTGTATTTATTCTCAGAGCACATGAGGTACATACGGAACTATGAACCCCAGCGTGTGCCATTAATGTTCATTTGTATGAAATGTATGTTTTATTGCATTGTAGTTGTAGTTAGGATTTACAAACAATTGCCTTTAAATCAGATTTAAAAGAATGAAGTCAAGACAAAATTTCCACATTTTTGAACATGTTTAGGCTTAAGCAATTTATTTTGTAGTAGATGAACACTTTGATACAGTAAGATGTTAAAAACAATAAGCAGCTATCTATATTAACCACAAGAAAACAATTTATTAGTAGTAGGTTACTAAATATATTTTAGAAAAATACATAAGCATTTCACTGAGTTTGAGGAAAAGTATTGTATTATGAAGTTGAATTTAATGTTAAAGTTACAACAGTAGACCTTTTAACTTATTTAAGACTTTAATTTTCTCTCTAATGAAAGAAAAACAATCAATTTATTTGGTTAAATTGATATTTATTTATTATAATGATAACCTATGGACAAAAGGTCAATCGGGCAGTTATAATGCCTGATTAAGGGTTAAACAAATCACTCAACTCTAGACCATTTTCACAGGTCTTACTAAAATCACTAGCAAAGTTTTCATATTTTAATTATGAAATATATAATGTACATCATTTATAGCACTGCACATGCTCATCTGACTCAAACACACATCTGTTTTTTTTTTCCTTTTGTAAAGTTTTACAAACATTATAATCTTGTTTAATCAATTATCATCTTGTTATTAAGGCAAGTGAAGTGCCCCCAAGAAATGAAGTTTTCATCTATAATATTACCTAACTATGATATCTTCCTTTTCTGAAATATGAAGAGGCTCCACTGAATTTCATGTGACATCAATGGCACATAAACTGAAAAGCAGAATCATTCATTCATTTTCTTTTCGGCTTAGTCCCTTTATTAATCTGAGTTCACCACAGTGGAATGAACCACAAAATTATGCAGCATATGTTTTATGCAGCGGATACCCTTCTAGCTGTAACCCATCACTGGGAAACAGTGATCATTCACACACATACAGACAATGAACTTACCCAATTCACCTATACTGCATGTCTTTGGACTGTGGGGGAAACCAGAGCACCCGTAGGAAACCCATGCAAACAAGGGGAGAACATGCAAACTCCAAACAGAAATGCCAACTGACCCAGCCGAGACTAACATTAACATGTAACATTAGCAGCAGTAACATCCGTGTAATACTTTCTTTATCTGATAGGCAAAATTGGAGCTATCAATTTATTGATGTTTTTTAGATTTTTATTATTTAACTTTTTTTTTTTTTGGTGGGGGTGCATTAATGACATTCTCCGATGCTTATGCTGTAGTCTGATCAGGGCAACCACTCCTTGAAAACTGGGTCACTCATAAATGTCACTGGTATTTATCAACAACATCAATGTAAAATATTCCAGGACCAATGCCCTTCTTGTATGATTTGTGTTGTTTATAACACATCTTCAATGTAGTTGTTAAAAGTACAGTGGCATGGTTTACACGTCCTCCATTTCTCTCAAAAATATAACAGGGTATAGGCAATCATTTTATAAGCATTAGGTTATCTATTTACAAAAAAAGGTTGCAATTGTTTTTCTGTTTTAATAAAGTAAATTTTCCATGGTGCCACAAACCTTTGCTTGAGGCTGTACTGTACACAGTCATAGGCTATAAGTTTGTTTTTGTTTTTTGTATTCACTCAAAATGAGGCCCTGAGAATGCTGTGGAAAGAATGCAGGAGAGTATTATTTTCATTCTTCTGCCATGGGTTTTTGTTAGAAAGGTGATTTACCTGCATTTTACACCTCATCACAGCATCTAGATATATGAAATTCACTCTGACTTTGTAGTGCATTCCTTGACGCAAACACGGTCTCATGCCATCAAAACATTTTCAGATAGCGAGGGAAAGAATGTGTGCAACTCTTTGAAGGGAAAAGCAAAAAGCTTCACGAATTTGCAAACATTCCCCACCCTTCTCAGCAGGAGTGAAAATATTATTATAGAATGTACAAATGTCAAAAGCAAAATATAAAATTTAAAGCAAAGGTTGACTCAATTGAGACTGATCAGGAAAGAATCATAAAATGACACACAAATTTATATTAAAGAAGAGAAGAGTATTTTAAGCTTCACTTAAATTAACTCTTGAAATAAAATTCGATGGTACGGTAAAATATGTGTCATTGGGATACCGTGACAGCTAACGAGCTGATAGAATAAACCAATGTGGTTTTGTATACACATGCCTTTATTTGTTTTACATTTATAATAACATACCTCTGTCACTCGCTTTACCCTGACTATTAATATTCTCTATTAGTGGTTCTCAGTAAGGAGCCTCAGAAAACGTCCAAGAGGGTCACAATATTTGATTAAAATTAAACAAAAAAAAAAAGAATTACATTAATGACTAAATATAAATGTTAAGCATGTTAAGCCAAAAAAGATATTATTAATTTGGAATAAACAATATTATCAGCCTGGATATTCTGTATGATGAGGCTTCAATTTCAGAGTGATTTCTAGACCTGGAAAAGTCGTGTAAGTTAATATGTTAAAACCTTTTGAAATCTATCCAAGCTTGTAAGAATATGCATCCAGTTAATCATGAAAAACTGGAAAACAGAGCCTTGAAATATTGTTGTAATAATGACGTCAGGGCCTTGGAGTAAAAAGTTAAAAACCACTGCACACTGGCCATGTTCAGGTATTCAGATGCGTCTTCATTGATCTGATACCAAGTGGACCACTCTAAATACTGGTGCAAATGTGGTCATAAATGTTGTCTTGTCCTCTTTTGACCAAATTTGAAAATACATACAAAATCGCTGCTTTTGCACTGTATGTAGCTCCTCTTGAATTCAAACACGCACAAAAGACCACCTACTCTCTGTCTACTGACATATCTTGTGACTGTTACAGGATGCATTGGAAAAAAGTTTACCAAGATAAGCTGTACCACAACATAAGTATGAGCAAAGTCATAGCTGCCATCTATATCTATTTCATTTGCTTGCATTTCTGTTCACTCGTAAGCCCCGTAACACTGACTTGTGACTTCCACAGTGGTATAGAGTGTGACAAAATAAAAAGGGAAAGGTCTCAATGAAATACAAGCACAGGTGTTCACAAGAGAAGCATTTGAACATATTCAAACCATTTGGAAATGTTGTGCCTGAACTGACAACTCACTGCACTTTATTTTTTGTCTCGTCTCTAGTCCAAATATCTAAAAATTCTTAAATCAAGTATTAAATCAGTATTAAATCAGTATTTTCTACTTTCAGAAGTACTAAGTCAGAATCAAGTGAGTTTTTCCTTAATACAAGATACAAACTGAAATACTGAGATACTGAAAGGCAGATTATTTTACTTACCCTACTGGCTAATAATTTAGCTTGTTCGAACCAACAAAACATACTCAATATTTATCTTGATTTTAAGAATTTCTAGATATTTAGGTTAGAGACGAGACAAAAATTCTTAAGAAAAAAGTTTGCAATGCTGAAATCAGGAAGAAGATAAATGAGAATATAAATATCAGGTGGAAACTGGAGCCTTCTCAGTCGCATGGGATCTCTAATAAACACCTTAAAATAAAGCTGATGTTTTGTTTTTGTTTGTTTGTTTTTTCATTTTCAGAAACATTTTAGGTCTTTGGTTCCCCAAGAAACCTTCAGAAAACATTCTGAAAAGAAACAAATATTTCCTAGTGGAAGAAACCTGATTCAAGAAAAGCAGATCAACTTTAAATAACATTTTGTAGAATGGAAAGTTTCCATAGGTGATAAATGTTCTTATGGAACCACTGATGCCAGTAAAGAACCTTCCTTTATAAGAGTATAATGGTACTCATTTGGACTTGCACTGTTAAGCATACGTCTATACATGTAAAACCTTTCCAAGAACATTAGGTTTAACAAGGACACATCTCCATTACCGATTCAGCGGAGACTGACTCATTGGCCAACTCTTTTATGTTCGGCACTCAAACAGACTTTCTCCTCTTGCCAAAGACATTGTTAATGAGCTTGGCCATGGACTTAGAGCCACTGTACCGCCTGCGGTCGCCTCTGTGCTTAAGCTGCTCCATCACATGCCGGATGAGCTTTGTGAAGAGGTTGGAGATCTCCAGGTAGTCCTCAGCCGCAGACACCTCCTGGAAGAGGCATTTGTACTCCTGGGACAGAACGCGGCCTTCCTCCTCGCTCACCTGACGGCTGTGGCACAGGTCCTGCTTGTTACCCACCAGGCAAACGGGAACCTCTCTATTTAAATAAAATCAGATGGTTTTGCTTTAAGGACAAAAAAATGAGAACATGTCCATGTTATTTGATGTATTAAGTAGATTTGAGTCCAATAATGCTGTAGTATTGTAATATTGACATTAAACATGTTCACACACTGAGGTTCATTTCTCACAGTGTGTGTTTTAAGTGGAACAATGGCAAATCCTGCACATTCTCATATGACACCATGCTAAGTGGAACAATTGTAAAATACACGCAAGCTCAAACAACAAAGAAATGGGCCGGAAAGCCGAAGCTTTGCTACAAGTGCAACCACTTGTTTCCATTTCTTGAAGTGTCAAATCTTTTAAGCCAATTTTGAGGGACATGTTGGATGCTGACCACCATGAGTGATCTCATTGGCCATTTCAAGAGTTCTAATGGGCTCCAGATGCCAAGTCTCATGCTCACTTACTATTGTTTCAAAGGACTTGTTCAAATGACAAATACCCAGTGAAACTTAAACCGTCCACACTCCTAAATTCCTTATTAAAATGGAAAGCATTGGCGCGCTGGTCAGTCATTCAAAACCAATGGAAATCCTATCAGCGTGCTTGAATAGTTTTTCTAGGGAAGTATGTAGATTGTATTGTCTTGTAGTAATCTACATAATTTCATATGACCCAGCCTGTCCTTTACAGATGTGCACAGATCCAAACAGGAAGCCCCAACTCTGAGTCCTGGGAATGGTTCTCGTTAATTCATTAAAACTTCATCCTCTTATTCCAGTCAGCATCAGACAAAAGGTCAAGAGGTCAGCATAGGGAGCCTGACTCACCCTTTACAGGTCTCTCGACGGCTCTCTTTGATCTGCGCCAGGATGTTTTTGGCATTTAGGAAGGACGTACGGTCACTGATGGTGTACACCACTACAAAGCCATCAGCCCAATCCACCGGCTCCTCCAAGATACATCTGCTTTCTCCACTCTGCCAGGGGACGAAGGGACACACAAAACTCCAGTCAAAAAAAACATGCTCCAGTCTGACAAAATGGAAAAGTGAACTATGTTATTTCATTGTTTATAGTTGACTATTTCTCCACCAGAAGTTTTCGTTTTGGATGTTGTGTATACACAAGCGTTTAGTTTCAGGTTAGACGGGTGCCCGTTTCACGACTTCGCTTTTGGAAATCAAAGTAAAACAACAACTGCCGAAGTAAAAGGTCCCAGATGCAGCAGCTGTAAGCCGTACAGCTCAGTTTTCAAAGGGTCTGCACTGTATACTTCGCTTCAGGGAAAGATCATAAATCCCATCAGAACACAACATACATTTCCCATATGAAGCAGGTACATCTGAGCATGCTGCCCTATGGCAGTGTTTGTACGAATGCTAGCCACGAGCTCAGAGTGGCCGCTATGGAGGAATAAACACATACCTGCGAGCATGGATCAAAGACTTCCAAGTTCAACTGTCTTCCATCAATGGAAAGCCTTTTATGGTATAAGGAGTCTGCAACAAACAATGTCGGATTAAATCCTTGGTATTTAAACAAACGTGAGCGTCATAAAATCTGACCCTTGAAATGAAGGTGGACGCTTAGATGCTTATATAAAAATCAATAAAAGTAAAGAATGAGTGCTTGTGATGTGATACACGTGCAGATGTATCAGAGTGATTACTTGGAGCTTCAGGAATCCTTGGCATGATTGGATAGGTTAGACTTTTAGGAACTGGATGATTGAAAACACAGTACAGTGCCCCTACCCTTCACGTACACAAGGCTGAGCCTTTTCCACATAAATAACGGGATTATTCATTATTTAAAGGGACAAAATTGTTTGCATATTATAAAGAAAGAAAGTTTTTGGCTGGATGGAAAAAGCAACAGTTGGATTGGATCCAGTTAATATTTTGAGAACATTATATGTATTGTAATGTTGTTTTCTCTTTTGGTGGAAGTATGATTGTTGAGCTTTAAAGATCAACAATACACAAAATAAGTGAAGTTTCATAAACTAATTTTGAGAGGAGCACGTGATATGATTAAGCACGCCATCTGTAATCAGCAATAATCCAATTAGAGCAATCCAAGCTTACTATAAACAGACATTTTTTTCCCTACTGCTCTACCTTTGTTTTGGAAGAATCCCCCTTCCACCCCATTTCCTCCTTTTTTCCTCCCTTTTCTAAGGGGGAGATTTCGAGACATATCTGATCTCGGATCCCCTTATATGCTTATTGACTGGGCGGGAGCCTTGGGCTCAAGTATCTCCGAGCTCAGGGTTCTCTCCCGGGACAGCATGCCAAACCTGCAATAAACGCTAAGCATATCTAAGTGTGAGATAAATAGTATAAAATAAAGGTGTAATTGGGGCAGTTAGAAATTAAAATTACAGTTTTAATCATTCATATATTATGGGGTGGCACAATTGTGCCTGAATTTTTTGTATAGTTTGTTATTTTTCCAAAATTTATTGAAGTACTTGTAATGTACTTTGTAATTTAACACTGATAACTATTATAATTATACATTTTGATACAATTCAAAGCCAATTAATGAAAGTTTTCATTAAAAATAGACTGTCCCTGAAATATGGCCAGATGGTCTACAGAGTAAAAAAAACTGCATCAGGAAATGTACAGTAACACACAACATGTAATTGTAACAAAATGAGAACAAAATGTAACACAAAATAGCTTATGAGGCTATAAAATACTGATACGCCATCAAATGTATTTGCCATAATATGTTCTATAAAATACAATGTCATGCTGTGATTTACCTTTTTTCAATAAATTATCATGCACTGTTCCCTGTTTTTATGTGCATAAAAAGATAAATTTAACTATATTTTACAAAGAAAATCATGATGTCAGTTCTTACATGAGATCTTTTTTTTTCTATAGTGTTTTGTGTATTAAATCTAAATTTCACAATAAATGTTTTTTAATATGCAACAAGTTTAAATAATTGTACTATCTTACTCATTTAATTATTTTTAATGGTGTTACGGTTATGTTTTAAACATTTATTTTATGCATTAAACACAAAAACTTTGTTCTGTGATTAGTAACATTTAATACATAAAGCACAATCCAAAACTAGATGAAACCCATGAACACATGAGTAAAGTTCAGGCTACATGATTAAATGCATATGAGACTGTACTTACTGGCATTTGACGCATATTCTCCTATGAACCGCTTGGTTAAGAATCTCACCAAAACCGCTGCAGACAGGAGAGAGCAGATGATTGATTATTAAGTTATTGAGACTGATCATCCGCAGCTTTGATGTAATTGACTCGTATGGCAGCTTGAAATAGGGAGATAGGTCACGAGGTCAAAGTCCAGCCCCTCATCATCAAAGACTTGGCCACTTGGCAGTGCTCTTCTGGTGCATATTTGGCACAGGACAAAATCGTTACATTTTCTCCATGAGCACACTACCTGGTCTATATTAAATATTTGAGCCATGAAGCTATGCTGGCTCATTGAGTCATTGAAGTCAGGGCTTGAGTTTCCGTGCATAAATACACACTCTCCGGCAGCCTCGTGAAAGCTGCTTTAAACCCCCTCATCCAATCCAAATATAAACCATTAAGTAGTCACGATTCAGTCATATATTACTAACAAACCCTCAAATCTCCAATACATTTTCCTTGTTGTTCTTTTCTCCATTCAGCCTTGGTCATTAGGATCAAAACCCAGTCTCACGACTTCCTCAAAACTAAAGTGTGTGTCCCAGAGGACGTAGCATCATCATTTCTCAACCACTTAATAGTCATTAGCACAGGTATGCACCCTGAAGGGCTAAATGTTCCTATGCCGCCGAGTGGAACAAAAAATAATCTTTCCCCAATTTCAGCAATTACTTGCATCTTACAACCATTCATTTTAATTTCCCTCTCAGATGGCTTGTATAACAATTGCCTCACTTGTATGATCTGTTCCAATATACAAAGTGTTTCAGTGTTCGCAGATGGCAGCTCATTTCTATGCAGCTAGCGTATAGATGATTTCCAACTCAATATGGATGGACTGTGCAACAGGCACAGAAGATAAAACAAATATGCTGAAAATTGTTCAGTTGCATATAAAATTATCACACATACAGTACACGATGAGCACTCACCAGATTTGCCTGCTCCTTCACTGCCAAGTAAGGCCAGTTTGATGTCATTCATTGTTACTGATGATGTCCTGTGTTTGCTGAGCTTCTCTGAGTCCAAGTGGTTGGACAGTCCTAACCACAACTCTTTACTGTTTACTCTGTTCAGTAAAGTGGTGGCATGCTCCCTCCCTCTCTCTTTCTCTCTCTCTCTCTATCTCTTTGCACTCACAGACGTAGCTCTCTTCCATCTCTCCTCCCACTACACACAGTGAGTTACCATAAGGTCAGTTCACCATCGCTTTCATTCTTAAAATTTGTTCAGCTCTCAGTGGAGTGTAAATATAAACTGAAGTGCTGTGAGAACTCAGAAACTGTGCTGAATGCAGAATGCGCAGTCCTATTGGCGGGAATTATTCAATGGCTTTTCTTTCTGCAAGTTACTGTACATTGTTGCTGTCAGACATGACTTGGTAACTACTGTAACTGTATGGTAATCTGTATGGTAATTGTACAAGATGGAGCTTTTATAAGCATAGTATCAGCCTATACGTTCTACATGTGAACATCCATGATGTAAATTAGGATATGGTTTGGATGCTGCTTTTTTAGAGCACTGTCACTGCCCTGCTGGTGGGATTTGTATTGACGTTTTTGTATTTATTTTGATTGTCCCTTTTATACATTATACATTTACATACATTTTATACTTTTATACATTATACATTTGCTGTATGTCTAATTGCAACTACATACCAATTAATTGTCATTATAGTATTGCTGGACTGTCTGCTTAATATCTGCTGACACTTCTCCAACACATTTTGTTCTGACTATAAGAAACATTCTGTGTACATATGAATTTGCACTACTTCAAACCCTAACCTTACAGTCTACCAATAGCCTAATGAGTAGTAGTTGACACATAGTTGCAATGTAATTTATAGGTAGCAAAAGGGACCATGAAATTAAGGTTATAGCCTGCCTTTTTTCCATCACATATCATAGTTTGCTAAATTACATGCATTTTACAAGCTTTAAATTCAAAATGTATTCAGAGAAAACACTTTTTAAAGTGGACACGAAAATAGTATAAACTTTTTAAAAACATTTGGAACATTTAGAATACTTGCTACATTTCTTAGTTTTTTTTAAACAATTTTAGAAACATATTTAAATTTAAAAATATATTTATTTTAGATAAACACATCAAACATTTAGTACCATGCATTTCGTTTACACTAAACACGTCCATCTATAACTTTTTTACTCTTTTAATTGTTTGAAATGCTTTTACTTGTTGTCAAAAAAAATTTTTTTTTTAAATAAATAAATAAAAATTAAAGCTCCAAAAAGAGCTGTCTTCACACCAGAGTTGTATTTACATTTTTTTATCACAAAAAAAAAGGGTTCTTGGAGTTTTGTGTGATCATAGTTGAACCACTGATGTTATATGGAATGTTTAATTTGGGCTTTTTTTCTGGACTTTGAACGTCTCAGAATCATTGCTGCATATGGAGGATGAGGGAGCTCTTAGATTTCATCTAAAATACCTTAAAGTCCCCAAGAAATCAAAAACTAACCATTTAATTTTGTTAGCTTACATTGCTTTTTTGTGGTGAACAATTAATCTGTGCATGTCATTAAGAAAAATAAATAGTTTGGCATTCTAATCTTTAAGTGAAATCTGAAAATGCACTTCCTGTTTTTTTATCAGTTAAATTGTCAGATTATGTATATCCTAACAAGTGGGCGTGGCTAACATTTAACCACACTGCTTACAACTGTCAGTTTTGTCAACAAATAGAAACTGTGAGCAGCAGGGGGAGTCTGTGTGGTTGTAATAACTCTCCCCAAAACTGAATGAAATGCCTACTTTACTACATCCATTCAGCTCGCAGTAGGAAAAAAAGCCACGCCCACTGTTTTGTCATTTAATATTCATTTATTATTTAATTTCTCTATACTATAGGAACCGCATCACATGAAAAAAAAATACAGCTTTCGGTTCATGAGGACTTTGGTTTGAGTTCCAAAGTTGAACAACGGTCTCAGGGGATAGGAACAGCATGAAAGTGAGAAATCAATAACAGAATTGTAATATTTAGTTGAACTAACAACATGAGGGTGTGAAATGAATAACATAATTGTAATATTTGGTTGAACTAACAACATGACGGTGACAAATTAATAACTGTATCGTGCTTTTTGGTTGAACTAACCATTTAATCCTTTAATAATAGCATTTTGATTGTTTAAAAAAAACACAATGCTATCCAAGACTTGTCACAGCATCTATTTTTATGAAATGGTTATATTGGTCTCATTTTTGCATTGCTTTAAAAATATAATCTGCTAAACAAATAAATGTAATGTAAATGGGACTTGTAAGCACAGCTGTAAAGTAGTGCCAAGTTGTTTCTAAATTAAATGATAAATTATTTCAAAGGTTCTTGTCAACACTGTTTTTGTAACAAATGAAAAGCATTTATCAGTAATAACACCGCTGTCTTCGAAGCTGTTAAACCTTCAGCTTTGCTATAAAGTAGAGATGCTTCACAAACTTCTTATATGTCTAATCTCCCCCGTCTCTCTAAAATGTGTATTAGTATCTCATGCCTCTGTTACTAGCTATAAAATGATGTTTTTATAATTAGAAATGGAGCCATGGGATATCAAGAATACCGAATGACAATATTTCAGTCGTCCATCATCAATTACTCCTTATTTAGAATAATTAGAGTTTGTTTATTAAAACAATAGTGTAATCGTATCATGCTGAGATTCCAGCACATTCCACTTACATGCTCCCCTAATTGCTTGTATAACCTCTCAAGCAAGTCCCCATGTGAAGTACACACACAGTCTTACTCTGAAATATTGGGTCAGGTAGATTTAGAGTGGTTGGCAAAGCAGTCTCACGTCAAATACTGTATGCTGTTTCTCAATAATCCGGGCGAACATGTTCACCGTGACTGCAGAGTTTTCAGCGCCAACGTACAACATGGCCAAGAATGTCAGCCATATTTTGATTGCAGGGATCAATTGCTTTAAAGTGGAAAGCGGCAATCAATTTTCCCTCTTTTCCAGAACAGTTCCAAAAAATTGAAAGACGTTCAGCCATCCAAACTTCAATTTCATGGGCTGCTACACTGGTCAGGGAGTCTTTTTTTTTCCGCAGACCTTTTTTTTTCTAAGTCTTTTCATTCTTCAGCTGAGTTCACCACGGTGTCCCATTATTATTCTGTTATGTTTCATTTGATTTTTGTCATCTGAGGACTCACAGACACTTTAGTAATACAAAAGCTTTAATGTGCCCGGCACTGCAAATATGTGTCACTTATCAGGCTTAGTCCGTTTCACCACAGAGCATATCAATTTAGACAGAGTGGAATTTCATTAAATTACAGCTATAAACAAATTTTGTAGAATCAGTGAGGCTTTAAACCAGAATATCAAGTCACTCAAGTTAAAAAGCTCACAAAAACCTCATGTTGCAATCGCTCACAAGACAAAAACATGGTTATGAAACAAAAGTTATTATAAAACAAG